>CM054150.1:61455188-61462688 GCA_028751875.1 Rapana venosa
AACACACACACACACACATACACACACACACACACACACACACACACACACACACACACACACACTCACACACGTGCGGGACGGGATAACCTGGTGATTAGAGTGATGCGCTCGTGATCTGCTGACCCAGGTTCGCTCAAGATGATTTTTCCTCTGGAGTTAACATCAGTGCCCACTCCACTTCCCTCTAAAGTCCTTCGGATGAGACTATAAACCGAGGTCCTCTCTACTGGTCCTTCAGTGCAGTAATGACCACGTCAATGTTATCCTCTGTACTGGTCCTTCAGTGCAGTAATGACCACGTCAATGTTATCCTCTGTACTGGTCCTTCAGTGCAGTAATAACTACGTCAATGTTATCCTCTGTGTTTCCCAGAGCTGGTCAGTGGCGCTGTCTTCGGGTCTTCAGGGCGGAGGTCATCTTCCTCCAGCCGCAGCCAGGCCAGAACCTCCTCCTCCAGCTCCTCCAGAGCCTCCCTGCCCAGGATCACCAACCTGCCCTCCGTGCCCTACGACCTCAAGTCCCCCGCCAACCCGCACTGGAGCGCCTTCCTGCAGGAGGTGGCCCGCCAGACCTCCCGGGACCTGGCTGACCTCCGCGCCAACGGCGTCAGCGACCCCGCCATTGCCGGCATGTGGGACGTGTACGTGCAGACCCTCTCTGACGGCGCTGCGCTGCCCTCCGTGACTGGAGGTGCAGGAGGAGGTGCAGGAGGAGGTGCTGGAGGTGCAGGAGGAGGTGCAGGAGGAGGTGCAGGAGGGGGAGGAGGTGCTTCCTTGGGGCTGTACGAGGGAGGAGAGGGAGGGGGTGCTATCGATGGAGGGGCGGGGTCCTTCTCCTCCTCCTCCCTCCTGCACCCCGCCGTGCACAGCAGCTGGTTCCGCTCCTTCTTCACGGACCCCGCGGACAAGGCGGCGGGCAAGGACATGTTCAACTCCTTCATGCAGGCAGAGCCCGCCCCCACACCCACACCCCCACCACCCCCATCACACGGCGCAGCCTCCTCCAGCCCCAGTCTGATGCAACGCATGCTGTCTGGCTTCACCTCGTCCTCACAGCGGCAGCAGCAGCAGCGGCAGCAGCAGCAGCAACACAAGCAGCAGCAGCAGCACAGTGAGCAATACCAACAGAAACAGCAACAACAGCAGCAACAACGGCAGCCACAGCAACAGCCACAGCAACAGCAACAACAGAAACAGCAACAACAGCAGCAACAACAGCAGCCACAGCAACAGCAACAACAGCAGCAGCAACAACAGCCACTACAACAAAAGCAACAAGTAAAACTACGAGATCTGCAGCAGTATTTTCGACAACGTCTGCAAAAGCAGCAGCATCAGCAACAACAACAACAACAACAAAAGCCACCACAGCAACGGCAACAACAACCAAAGCAGCAGCAGCGACAGCGACCACAACAGCAACGTGGAGGGCAAGAGAAGCCCAGTCCCTTTCAGCAGTATGTCAAGCAAACACAGCAGTACGGCCATTATCAGCAGCCCACCTCTCAGCACCAGTACTATCAACAACAACATCAACATCAACAACAACAACAACGACAACGACAACACCAACAGCAACATTACCAACAGTCATACAAACCCCATCACCAATCCCAGCAGCGACCTCAGCCACATTTCAAGCAGCAACACCAGTTTCAACACCCGCCCTACCAGCCAGCCTATCAAGCACAACCGCAACACTTTAACCAGCCGACGCCAAAACAACCACAACTACAACAACTTCAGCCTCGACATCCGTATCATCATCAGCAGCATCAGCATCATCATCATCAGCAGCAGCAGCAGCATCAGCATCATCAGCAGCAGCCCCCGTACCGCGCCGTGCAGCATCATCAGCAGCATCAGCAGCAGCATCATCAGCATCATCATCATCATCAGCAGCAGCAGCAGCAGCAGCATCAGCAGCATCATCAGCAGCAGCAGCAGCATCATCAGCAGCCGCCCCCTGCCAAAGCCCCGTACCTCCACAGCGGCCTGCAGGCACCCCCGCCACCTCGGCCCCGCTCTGCCCTGGTGCAGAAGCTCCAGGAGCTGCTGTCTCCCGACCTGCTGAAGAGCATCCTGGCCCGGACTTCCGCTTCCTCTCCGCGCGGCTCACTGACGTCACAGGCCGCCTCTGCTCACCACCCTCACCACCCTCACCGCCCTCACCGCCCTCAGGCCGCTGACTACAGGTCAAGGTCAAGGCCCCCCTCACCGTGGTTGTCCTCGCCCTACGGACGGAACCCCAGTCCACAGCCCTCCACAGCACCGCGCTGGGCTTTCTGAGCCAGCTCCGGAGAGGGGCCTACCGGAATGCCGGGGGCATTGCTGTGTGGGGTTGCTGGTATGTTGGTTTTCTTCTGCTTTTTTCTGCGGCCTTTTTTGGTTGTTGTTTCCTTCTTCCTGGCTTTTGCTTTTGCATGCGTATGTGTTTGTGGCTTTTTAATAATAATAAATAATAATAATAATAATGATGATGATAATAATATAATAATAATAATAATAATAAATGGAATTTATATAGCGCTGAATCTTGTAAAAACAAACAAATCAAAGCGCTTGCACTCAAATCATTTACACGCATGCAACTCTCCTTAAACGTAATGAACAACATATTTCAAATTCATGCGCGCGCACGCACGTACGCACGCATACATACACACAACACACACACACACACACACACACACACACACACACACACACACACACACACACACTCGCAAACACACTTAGGAGGTGAAAGATGCTGTTGACAAATTATTAGGGACAGATATGAGGGGAAAGTCTCAGGTAGAAAATAAGTGTATTTTGAGGCTGGATTTGAAGGTATCAAGTGAAGGCTTTTGGAGAAGTGAAAGAGGGAGGTTATTTCAGGTGGATGGACCAGAAACAGAGAAAGAGCGACGGCCAACAGTGGTTTGTTTGAATCTGGGTGTTTGAAAGCTCAAAGTATCTGCGGCTGAACGAAGGGAACGGGATGGAGTATACAGGTGAAGACAGTTACAGAGATAAGAGGGTGCAGATTTGTGGAGACATTTGAAACAGAGGGTATTGATTTTATACTCCAGTCTTTGTGAGACAGGCAACCAGTGAAGAGATCGCAGAAGAGGAGTGATGTGTTCAGATTTTTTCTTTCTTAGGACCAGTCAAGCTGCAGAGTTTTGTATGCGTTGAAGAGAGTGGATAGATGATGCTGGTAGGCCAACCAAAAGAGAATTACAGTAGTCTAAACGTGAAAGAATGAGAGATGTGACAAGCTTGGAAGTTGCATCAGTTGACAGATACTTGCGAATCGCGCTTATGCGCTGTAATTGATAGTAGCAAGACTGGCAGGTCTGGGTGATGAATTTTTTCATAGTGAGTGTGTTGTCAAGAACTACTCCAAAAATATTTTACAGAGTTGGACAAAGGAACTGACGCATTGCCGAATTCTATTGGAGTTTTTTTTTTGATGGAGGAGAGTTTATGTTGGGTCCCTATGAGCATGGCTTCGGTTTTATCGGCATTAAGTTGTAACTTGTTCAGAGTTGTCCAGTTTTGAATGTCTTGAAGGCAGTAGGACATTTGTCAGGAGGGAAGGCAAGTTTTCAACAGTATCACTGCACTGAAGCTGAGTATCATCGGCATAGAAATGATGATCAATATGGTGGTTATTTATTAAATGTGAGAGTGGAGCAGTGTAGAGAGTAAAGAGAACAGGGCCCAGGACTGATCCCTGTGGGACTCCACATTCCATTTTGAGAGGTTTTGGTTGAATTTTGTTTACAATAACTTTCTGGAATCGATCTGTGAGGTATGAAGTAAACCAGGTGAGGGCTGTGCCATTAATACCAAACGTATTTTGGAGGCGAGAAAGAAGAATTGAGTGATCTAGGGGGACGGGATAGCTCAGTGGTCGGAGCACTCGCTTTCCCCCAGCCAAGTTAAGCAGCGTCGAGCGTGGTTACCAGTTGGATGGGTGACCGTTTGCGCGCCTTGGCTTCAGTACAGTCCCCCCAGTTCACCCAGTTGTAAATGGGTACCTGCGCTCTTTAGGGTCAGGGAAGGTAAAGCAGCGAGGGAGAGGAGATGGGCGCCGCCCTCAATATGCTGGCCCTAGAGAAGTGAGGTCTCTGACGCCTCGCTCCCCTATGACCTTATAGGTTATGGGACTCCTTTACCTTTTACCTATAGTGTCAAAGGCTGCAGATAAGTCAAGAAGTGTGAGGAGGGAGATTTTTCCTGCATCAGAAGCAAGTAGAAGTGTATCTAAAGTGTGGACTAGGGTGGTTTCGGTGCTGTGGTTGGGGCGATAGGCAGATTGAAAAGGGGGAAGGAGATCATTGGAATGAAGGTGACTGTTGAGCTGTATGAGAACAACTTTTTCTATTATTTAGAGACAAAGGGTAAGTTTGAGACAGGTCTATAATTCTTCAAAATGTTGGGATCGTGGTCGTGCTTTTTCAGTAGAGGTGTGACTATTGCGGTTTTAAGAGCTGATGGAAAATTTCCTGACTGAAGAGATGAGTTTACTATTTTAGTGATAATAGGTACCAGTTGTGGAGGGCATTGCGAGAAAACAGGAGCAGGTATGGGATCAAGGTCGCATGATTTTATAGTCATTTCCTTCAGAATTGCCATCATTTCTTTTTCACTTGTGGGATGGAAGGAGAAGAGAGGAGTGCCAGTGAACTGGGCATCAGGAGGCGCAGGCTGGAATTGAGTCTGATCCAGTCTGGAGCGTATTATGCGGACTTTGTCTTAAAAGAAGGCAGAAAAGATGGATGGAAGTTCCGACAGGCTGTGGGTGTTAGGCAAAGGAGTTGATTTTGCAGAACCAAGGAGATTTGAGGTGAGGGCAAAAAAGAGATTTAATGGATGTAGCACAGAGAACTTGGGAAGAGTAGTAGTCTGTCTTTGCTGAATGAATTAAGAGTTTGACTTTGTTTATTTGTTTTCGGAAAAGCTGTTTGTTGCTTTTTGTGTGTTTGTTAAGCCTCTGTGACTGTCTTCACCTGTACACTCCTTCTCGTTCCCTTCGCTCTGCTGCAGATACCTTGTGCTTAAGAATTCCTAGATTCAACCAGTCCACCGTTGGCCGTCGCTCTTTCTCTGTTTCTGGTCCATCGATCTGGAATGACCTCCCTCTCTCCCTTCACCAAAAGCCTTCTTATGATGCTTTTAAATCCGGCCTCAAGACACATTTATTTCAAACTTAAGATTCTCCCCTCTTGTTCCATCTCATTTTTGTCCCTGCCCTCAACAGCCCAAACCCCATCACCCTGCCGGAGTATACAACCTTTATGTGCGTGCGCGCGCGTGTGTGTATACATTTGAATTTGTAAAAACTATGATTTGTAACTTGCTGCATATGAATGAGTGGGATGAACGAAAGCGCTTTGATTTGTTTTTTGCAAATATGGTGCTATATAAATTCCATGTATTATTATTATTATTATTATTATTATTATTATTATTATTATTATTATTATTATTATTATTTATTATTATATTTTTTGTTGTTGTTGTTGTTGTTATTGTTGTTGTTGTTATTATTATTATTAAGCAAGCAAGCTAACAAGCGCGTGTGTATGTGTGTATGTGTGTGTGTGTGTGTGTGTGTGTGTGTGCCCGCGCGTGAGAGAGATGCCTAGTTGTGTGGTGGACTGGCGTGGTGTTGTTAGTGGGGCTTGTTGACTGCAGCTGAAAAGAGGATTTTGAAACTGTTTCCGCTTTAGATTAACATTATCATTTCCTGTTTTTAAACCAAGAGTCTTTTCTTAAACTCTCTCTCACACACACACACACGCACGCACACACACACACAGAGAGATATCCGATGTTTACTTCATACAGGCCAGGCAGGCGCTCTGTAGTGGTGGTGATACAGGGGGCAGAGGAGCGCCGCTCAGCTGATCACGCAGCAAGCCTTCAGGCAATGAGTTACACGGCTGACACACACATAAACTGTAGACGGCGTTCTCGTTGTCAGGAAATTATCATGATTATTCCGAAACAGGGCGACGTTTTCATTCCGAACTGAGTAGGCGTTCGTTGGCTGCCACTCCACTGTACCGCAGCTGACTGCGTTTACTGACTGGCTGACGACTGACACACTGAACTGTGACTGACTGGCTCAGACTGCGGACTGCTGATCTGACTGATTGACTGACTGACTGACTGACTGACTGACTGACTGACTGTCTGCACACTGACTGACTGGCTGATCTGACTGACTGATGACAGACTGACTGGACTGTCTGTCTGACTGGACTGATGACTGACTGACTGACTGACTGACTGACTGACTGACTGACTGACTGACTGTCTGACTGACTGACTGGCTGACTGAGACTGACTGACTGGACTGACTGACTGCTGGACTGACTGACTGACTGCTGATACACTGACTGACTGACTGGCTGACTGACTGACTGTACTGGACTGACTGGACTGACTGACTGACTGACTGGACTGACTGACTGACTGCTGACTGACTGACTGACTGACAACTGACTGACTGACTGGCTGAACTGACTGACTGACTGACTGGCTGCTGATGCTGATGACTGACTGGCTGACTGGCTGAGACTGACTGGCTGCTGGCTGACTGGCTGACTGCTGGCTGACTGACTGGCTGACTGACTGACTGACTGACTGACTGGCTGACTGGCTGGCTGGCTGGCTGGCTGACTGACTGACTGACTGACTGACTGACTGGCTGACTGGCTGACTGACCTGACTGACTGACTGACTGACTGGCTGACTGACTGACTGACTGACTGACTGACTGGCTGACTGACGGACTCCAGTTTGTGAAGAACAGAAACAGAAAACCAGGCTTTCTCTTGAAAACAAAGGGCACAAAGATGGTGGCTGTACAAAGTATACACACTGTCAATGCAGATGACTTTGTTGTACAAAATATGCACACTGTCAATGAAGATGACTTTGTTGTACAAAATGTACACACTGTCAATGCAGATGACTTTGTTGTACAAAATGTACACACTGTCAATGCAGATGACTTTGTTGTACAAAGTGTACACACTGTCAATGCAGATGACTTTGTTGTACAAAATGTGAACACTGTCAATGAAGATGACTTTGTTGTACAAAATGTGAACACTGTCAATGAAGATGACTTTGTTGTACAAAATGTGAACACTGACAATGAAGATGACTTTGTTGTACAAAATGTGAACACTGTCAATGAAGATGACTTTGTTGTACAAAAAGTGCACATTGTCAATGCAGATGACTTTGTTGTACAAAATGTACACACTGTCAATGCAGATTACTTTGTTGTACAAAGTATACACACTGTCAATGCAGTTGACTTTGTTGTACAAAATGTACACACTGTCAATGCAGATGACACAGTTGTACATAGTGTACATACTGTCAATGCAGATGACACAGCTGTACAAAGTGTACATACTGTCAATGCAGTTGACTCATTGTACAAAGCGTACATACTGTCAATGCAGATGACATTGTTGTACAAAATGTA
>CM054150.1:61470188-61475188 GCA_028751875.1 Rapana venosa
CTCAGCACTAAACGAGGGATGGAGAAAGTCACTTTCCGCAGTTTGTCAGAGCCACGCACTGTCCTCCATTGTGTCGACGACTCTGGCAGGATTTTCTCAGAGAGACAGAGAGACAGAGACAGCCCTGCTCCGCTCCGTGTGAAGGTGCACTGAGCTCACGAGAAGACCCCAGGCCAAGGCCAGGCTGACTGACCCCTGCCTCCTCTTGACGTCCTCAGGGACGCTTTCTGCACAGGCAAGGAACCGTGCAGGTGGTGAAAGGTAAGACAAGGAACCGTGCAGGTGGTGAAAGGTAAGGCAAGGAACCATGCAGGTGGTGAAAGGTAAGACAAGGAACCATGCAGGTGGTGAAAGGTAAGACAAGGAACCATGCAGGTGACAAATACGTGTCATGCTTCATCCTGGAAACAATGACCTGAACTGGACACGGGGTCAGTGGTTAGAGGGGGCTGCATACACTACACTACAACACGATACAACACGATACAATACAATACAATACCATACAATACACTACACTACAACACGATACAACACAATACAATGATGACACGATGCAATGCAATTCAGTACAATACCATACAATACAGTACACTACAACACGATGCAACACGATACAGCACAATACAATGATGACACGATGCAATGCAATTCAGTACAATACCATACAATACACTACACTACAACACGATACAGCACAATACAATGATGACACGATGCAATGCAATTCAGTACAATACCATACAATACACTACACTACAACACGATACAGCACAATACAATGATGACACGATGCAATGCACTACAGTACAATACCATACAATACACTACACTACAACACGATACAATACGATACAGTACAATACAATGATGACACGATGCAATGCACTACAGTACAATACCATACAATACACTACACTACAACACGATACAATACGATACAGTACAATACAATGATGACACGATGCAATGCAATTCAGTACAATACCATACAATACAGTACACTACAATGCAATACAATACAGTATAATACAGTACAATACCATGCAATACAAAACAATACGATGCAAACAAAAACATGATACACTACAGTACAATGCCACGCAATACAACACAATACAGTGCAATACAATACAACACATACAATACGACACGAAGCGATGCAATGCAATACAATGCAATGCATTACGATACGGTACAATGTACTATCACAGGTACGAGATCTGATGCAAAATAATTTCACACGACACAACAAATACAATACAGTACAACACAATAAAATACAATACAATACCACACACGGGTACATTATGTTAAAAAAAAATAGTGCATGAGTGCTTGTTCCGTTATCCTCGAAATAAAAGAATAAACAACTAAAAGAATAAATAAATAAATAGATAGATAAATAAATAAATACATACATAAATACATGTCATGACACGACACTACACTACACTATACTACACGACACAATACCACACTTGACAAGACATTACATTCCAGTGCAACACAACGGATGCAATTCAATACGCTACGATTCTCTACGACACGATACAGTTCAATCCCAAACAGTGTCATGCAATTCAAATACTTCGATTCTATCGGACACGATATAATTATTGAATTGAATTTGGTAGAGACCAAACAACGCCATACAATACAATGCGCCACGATTCTCCACGTCACGATACTGTTGAATGCTAAACAGTGTCATGCAATACCACAGGACAGGTGGAGAGACAGTGAGTCTGTCATTCTTCCTGATCTCTGGGCAGTTTCCCTCTGTGCTTTGAAGGAGCTGTTTCTGGGCGTGATCCAGCCGACATGCAGACTGGAGGCCTGCACACACCATCCCTCCCTTCCCTGTGGGGAGGTGGAGGTGGAGGCCTGCACACACCATCCCTCCCTTCCCCTGTTGCACACACCCTCCCTCCCTCCCTTCCCTGTGGGGAGCTGGAGGTGGAGGTCTGCACACACCATCCCTCCCTCCCTTCCCTGTGGGGAGCTTGAGGCCTGCCAGTGTAAATAGCATCCCCACCTTCTGTAAATGCTGAGCCAGGATTTCCCTCTTGTCTATCCCGCTCTTTGTTTCTGCCTTGTTCCTGTTCTTCCTGTCGCCCCCTTCTCCTCTATTCTCTGCCTTCGTGGTCCATTCTCCTGCCATTTTCCAGAAATATCAAACTATAACAATGCTCTTCCACACCGCAGTCGAATGTGCTGGGCCTGACTTGTCAGGCGCTTAACGGCTGTAGAACGCATTTTTGCTCATATGACAGTAGTTGCTGTCTGAGCGTTTGATGAGGAAGAAGAAGAAGAAGACTCCTCAGGAAGAGACATGAACTTGAAAAACATCTAGAAGTGGGTCTTCGTGTTGTACGAGTTTGCCAACCTTTCTGTGCTGCACGTCAATGGGAAGAAAATGCAGATTCCTGCTGAGTTATTGCCGTGTTTCTCCGCTGCACCATCCCTTGCCCGCCTCTGACAGACAGAGTCAGCGTTCTCTGTTCAAATTAATGTGTGCAGTGTGCCCGCCAGACCCTGTGCATGGCTTCCTGTGCCATCACCCTCCCCTGCCCTCCCCTCCCCTGCCCTGCCCTCCCCTGCCCTGCCCTGCCAGGCCACAGCCTGACGACTGAAGTCAGCCACTACAAATCTCCGGCAGCAACCGTTGCAATAACTGTCGTCACTAAAGCTTCTTCCTTATCCAAGCTTTGAGGGATGGTTTAGGGATGACCTTGTTATTGAGAGAGACAGTTAACAGAAGACTTTTACGGAAAAAGCAGTTAATGTATGTAAAATAGTTTGAATCCCAGTACAAAGACACACTTTGGAATGCTGGGCAGAAGAAAGAAGACGCCGCAACGCTGATAGTCTCTGTCTGTAAAGATAAAACCAGAAATGGCGTCCCTAAACAAAGAATGCATACGCAAACAAACGAGATGACACCATAATTATATACTGTGGAAGGAAACAAGCGCAGGTAACCAATTCCAACTTCATCTTTTTTTTAAACACCAAACAACAACAATAACAACAACAAGCAAACTCCACCATGTTCTGAAACTATCAAAACAAATCCACTACCGGGTACATTCCGGGTGTTTCTGGGGTCATGAGGTGCCCTCGGTCTGACGGACAGGGGTCAGCTCCTGGATGTACCAGCCTCTCAGAGGTTGGCGGGGTGAGGGAGCGGACTCCTGCAGCCAGACCTCCTGCCCATCTCCAGGTGGCTGTGGTAGTCCCAGAAAACCGTGATGTTCCTGCCACTTACCGTCAACATGTGAACAATAAAGACAGTGATGTTCTTGCCACTTACCGTCAACATGTGAACAATAAAGACAGTGATGTTCTTGCCACTTACCGTCAACATGTGAACAATAAAGACAGTGATGTTCTTGCCACTTACCGTCAACATGTGAACATTGAAGACTGTGATGTTCCTGCCACTTACCGTCAACATGTCAACAATGAAGACTGTGATGTTCTTGCCACTTACCGTCAACATGTGAACAATAAAGACTGTGATGTTCCTGCCACTTACCGTCAACATGTCAACAATGAAGACTGTGATGTTCCTGCCACTTACCGTCAACATGTGAACAATAAAGACTGTGATGTTCCTGCCACTTACCGTCAACATGTGAACAATAAAGACAGTGATGTTCCTGCCACTTACCGTCAACACGTGAACAATAAAGACAGTGATGTTCCTGCCACTTACCGTCAACATGTGAACAATAAAGACAGTGATGTTCCTGCCACTTACCGTCAACATGTGAACAATAAAGACAGTGATGTTCCTGCCACTTACCGTCAACATGTCAACAATGAAAGCGAGTAAAAATGTTGCGCTGACTTGACGCAGACAGCAACAATGAAGACAGTATGTTGCCATTACTTATTGAACATAAGACTGTGATTTCCTGCCACTTAACGTCAACATTGAAATATACAAGACAGTGATGTTCTGCACTTACGTTCAAATGAACATAAGACCTGTGATGTTCTCTGCCACTTACCTCAACAGTGAACAATAAAGACAGTATTCTGCCACTTACCTCAACAGTAACAATAAAGACAGTGAGTTCCTCCACTTACCGTCAACATACAACAATAACATAACAACATTACACACTAAAAACATGAAGACATAACTACACACACTACGTACTACGTGTTACACATACCAACATGAACAATAGACAGCAGTATGTCTACCACTACAGCACTGACACACACACACACACACACATACACACTACACAACATACACACATACACACACATCACACACATACACACACACACTACACACACATACAACATACAACACATCACAAACACACATACAACACACACACATACACATACACACATACACACACATACACACATACATCACACTACACACACACACACAACACAACATACACACACACATACACACATACACACAACACAATACACACACATACACACACTACACACATACACACACATACAACACACATACACAAATACACACACATACACACACAAACACTACACACACATACACACACACAACACATCACACACACACCACACTACACCACATACAACACACATACACCATACACACACCATACACCCACTACACATACACACACAACACATACACACACACTACACACACATACACAATACACACCACACATACACACACATACACACATACACACACATACACACAACACACACATCAACCACACACACACTACACACACTACACACACACACATACACACACATACACAATACACACACATACACACACTACACACACTACACAAATACACAATACACACACATACACACACACACACACACATACACACACACAAATACACAACATACCACATACACACAAAACACTACACACACACTACCACATACACACATAACCACAACACACATACACACACACACTACACACACTTACACACACACACTACACACAC
>CM054150.1:61482688-61497688 GCA_028751875.1 Rapana venosa
AGCGTGGGGTGTGTCATGGTCAGCGTGGGTGTGTCATGGTCAGCGTGGGGTGTGTGGTGGTCAGCGTGGGTGTGTGGGTGGTCAGCCTGGGGTGTGTCATGGTCAGCGTGGGGTGTGTCGTGGTCAGCGTGGGGTGTGTGGTGGTCAGCGTGGGGTGTGTCATGGTCAGCGTGGGGTGTGTCGTGGTCAGCGTGGGGTGTGTCGTGGTCAGCGTGGGGTGTGTGGTGGTCAGCGTGGGGTGTGTCATGGTCAGCGTGGGGTGTGTCGTGGTCAGCGTGGGTGTGTGGTGGTCAGTGTGGGGTGTGTGTGGTCAGTGTTGGGTGTGTGGTGGTCAGCGTGGGGTGTGTGGTGGTCAGTGTGGGGTGTGTGGTGGTCAGCGTGGGGTGTGTGGTGGTCAGCGTGGGGTGTGTCTGCTGACGTGTCGGGTTTGAGCCTGCCAGTGTGGACAGAAGCGGGCTGTGGGGAGGGGGGGGGGAGGGGAGGGGAGGGGGGAGGCTGGGTGTTGCTGCTGGGTGTTGCTGCTGGGTGTTGCTGCTGGGTGTTGCTGCTGGGTGTTGCTGCTGGGTGCACAGCCAGCTCTGCCGTCCTCCTGCAGCCTCCAGCCTCTGTGCTGGTGACCTGGCTGCCTGCCGGCATCTGGGGGACCTCAGCTTCCTCTGGCTCCTGCAGCAGTCAGTCAGTCCCGTGCTGCTGACCTCGTGGTAGCATCACTTCTGGCGCCGGGGTCAGAGCCACGGATGACGTAGAGGGATGTTCAGATGACGTCACAGCCTGTGGTGACGTGCCAGGGGTCCACATCCACAGGATTGCTCTTCACTGCAGAGGTCAGCTGTGTCTGCCCTTTCTGCTCTGGCCAACTCCCTCGCTTGTGCTGACCACCGTTTTTAAGGTACCGCCCTCTCCTGCCTCCCCAGTGACCGTTGACCCTGTCCACAGCACACCTGTCCTCTGTGACCCTGTCCACAGCACACCTGTCCTCTGTGACCCTGTCCACAGCACACCTGTCCTCTGTGACCCTGTCCACAGCACACCTGTCCTCTGTGACCCTGTCCACAGCACACCTGTCCTCTGTGACCCTGTCCACAGCACACCTGTCCTCTGTGACCCTGTCCACAGCACACCTGTCCTCTGTGACCCTGTCCACAGCACACCTGTCCTCTGTGACCCTGTCCACACAGCCCACACACTGTCCTCTGTGACCCTGTCCACAGCACACCTGTCCTCTGTGACCCTGTCCACAGCACACCTGTCCTCTGTGACCCTGTCCACAGCACACCTGTCCTCTGTGACCCTGTCCACAGCACACCTGTCCTCTGTGACCCTGTCCACAGCACACCTGTCCACAGCACACCTGTCCTCTGTGACCCTGTCCACAGCCAGGTCAGTGTCCTCTCTCCGCCTCCTCTGACGGCGGCGCTGATAGAAGAGGTTGAGGTAGGCGTGTTTGTTGGAGGGAACACTCAGGTAGTGCTGGTCCCCTGATAGAAGAGGTTGAGGTAGGCGTGTTTGTTGGAGGGAACACTCAGGTAGTGCTGTCCCCGCCTCCTCTGACGGCGGCGCTGATAGAAGAGGTTGAGGTAGGCGTGTTTGTTGGAGGGAACACTCAGGTAGTGCTGGTCCCCTGATAGAAGAGGTTGAGGTAGGCGTGTTTGTTGGAGGGAACACTCAGGTAGTGCTGGTCCCTGATGAAGAGGTTAGGTAGGCGTGTTTGTTGGAGGAACACTCAGGTATGCTGTCCCCTGATAGAAGAGGTTGAGGTAGGCGTGTTTGTTGGAGGGAACACTCAGGTAGTGCTGGTCCCCTGATAGAAGAGGTTGAGTAGGCGTGTTTGTTGGAGGGAACACTCAGGTAGTGCTGGTCCCCTGATAGAAGAGGTTGAGGTAGGCGTGTTTGTTGGAGGGAACACTCAGGTAGTGCTGGTCCCCTGATGGAAGAGGTTGAGGTAGGCGTGTTTGTTGGAGGGAACACTCAGGTAGTGCTGGTCCCCTGATGGAAGAGGTTGAGGTAGGCGTGTTTGTTGGAGGGAACACTCAGGTAGTGCTGGTCCCCTGATAGAAGAGGTTGAGGTAGGCGTGTTTGTTGGAGGAACACTCAGGTAGTGCTGTCCCCTGATAGAAGAGGTTGAGGTAGGCGTGTTTGTTGGAGGGAACACTCAGGTAGTGCTGGCTCCCCTGATAGAAGAGGTTGAGGTAGGCGTGTTTGTTGGAGGGAACACTCAGGTAGTGCTGCTCCCCTGATAGAAGAGGTTGAGGTAGGCGTGTTTGTTGGAGGGAACACTCAGGTAGTGCTGGTCCCCTGATAGAAGAGGTTGAGGTAGGCGTGTTTGTTGGAGGGAACACTCAGGTAGTGCTGCTCCCCTGATAGAAGAGGTTGAGGTAGGCGTGTTTGTTGGAGGGAACACTCAGGTAGTGCTGGTCCCCTGATAGAAGAGGTTGAGGTAGGCGTGTTTGTTGGAGGGAACACTCAGGTAGTGCTGCTCCCCTGATAGAAGAGGTTGAGGTAGGCGTGTTTGTTGGAGGGAACACTCAGGTAGTTGCTGGTCCCCTGATAGAAGAGGTTGAGGTAGGCGTGTTTGTTGGAGGGAACACTCAGGTAGTGCTGCTCCCCTGATAGAAGAGGTTGAGGTAGGCGTGTTTGTTGGAGGGAACACTCAGGTAGTGCTGCTCCCCTGATAGAAGAGGTTGAGGTAGGCGTGTTTGTTGGAGGGAACACTCAGGTAGTGCTGGTCCCCTGATAGAAGAGGTTGAGGTAGGCGTGTTTGTTGGAGGGAACACTCAGGTAGTGCTGCTCCCCTGATAGAAGAGGTTGAGGTAGGCGTGTTTGTTGGAGGGAACACTCAGGTAGTGCTGGTCCCCTGATAGAAGAGGTTGAGGTAGGCGTGTTTGTTGGAGGGAACACTCAGGTAGTGCTGCTCCCCTGATAGAAGAGGTTGAGGTAGGCGTGTTTGTTGGAGGGAACACTCAGGTAGTGCTGCTCCCCTGATAGAAGAGGTTGAGGTAGGCGTGTTTGTTGGAGGGAACACTCAGGTAGTGCTGCTCCCTGATAGAAGAGGTTGAGGTAGGCGTGTTTGTTAGAGGGAACACTCAGGTAGTTGCTGGTCCCCTGATAGAAGAGGTTGAGGTAGGCGTGTTTGTTGGAGGGAACACTCAGGTAGTGCTGCTGCTCCCCTGATAGAAGAGGTTGAGGTAGGCGTGTTTGTTGGAGGGAACACTCAGGTAGCTGCTGCTGCTGCTCCCCTGATAGAAGAGGTTGAGGTAGGCGTGTTTGTTGGAGGGAACACTCAGGTAGTGCTGCCCCCTGATAGAAGAGGTTGAGGTAGGCGTGTTTGTTGGAGGGAACACTCAGGTAGTGCTGGTCCCCTGATAGAAGAGGTTGAGGTAGGCGTGTTTGTTGGAGGGAACACTCAGGTAGTGCTGGTCCCCTGATAGAAGAGGTTGAGGTAGGCGTGTTTGTTGGAGGGAACACTCAGGTAGTGCTGGTCCCCTGATAGAAGAGGTTGAGGTAGGCGTGTTTGTTGGAGGGAACACTCAGGTAGTGCTGCTCCCCTGATAGAAGAGGTTGAGGTAGGCGTGTTTGTTGGAGGGAACACTCAGGTAGTGCTGGTCCCCTGATAGAAGAGGTTGAGGTAGGCGTGTTTGTTGGAGGGAACACTCAGGTAGTGCTGCTCCCCTGATAGAAGAGTTGAGGTAGGCGTGTTTGTTGGAGGGAACACTCAGGTAGTTGCTGTCCCCTGATAGAAGAGGTTGAGGTAGGCGTGTTTGTTGAGGGAACACTCAGGTAGTGCTGCTCCCCTGATAGAAGAGGTTGAGGTAGGCGTGTTTGTTGGAGGAACACTCAGGTAGTGCTGCTCCCCTGATAGAAGAGGTTGAGGTAGGCGTGTTTGTTGGAGGGAACACTCAGTAGTGCTGGTCCCCTGATAGAAGAGGTTGAGGTAGGCGTGTTTGTTGGAGGGAACACTCAGGTAGTGCTGTCCCCTGATAGAAGAGGTTGAGGTAGGCGTGTTTGTTGGAGGAACACTCAGGTAGTGCTGGTCCCCTGATAGAAGAGTTGAGGTAGGCTGTTTGTTGGAGGGAACACTCAGGTAGTGCTGGTCCCCTGATAGAAGAGGTTGAGGTAGGCGTGTTTGTTGGAGGGAACACTCAGGTAGTGCTGCTCCCCTGATAGAAGAGGTTGAGGTAGGCGTGTTTGTTGGAGGGAACACTCAGGTAGTGCTGGTCCCCTGATAGAAGAGGTTGAGGTAGGCGTGTTTGTTGGAGGGAACACTCAGGTAGTTGCTGGTCCCCTGATAGAAGAGGTTGAGGTAGGCGTGTTTGTTGGAGGGAACACTCAGGTAGTGCTGGTCCCCTGATAGAAGAGGTTGAGGTAGGCGTGTTTGTTGGAGGGAACACTCAGGTAGTGCTGGTCCCCTGATAGAAGAGGTTGAGGTAGGCGTGTTTGTTGGAGGGAACACTCAGGTAGTGCTGCTGCTGGTGCCCCCCTCAGCCCTGTCCCTGGCCTGCTGGTCAGCAGCACTGGCAGCCAGGGTGTCCAGCTGGGGAGCGCCGTCAGCACGCCTGCCGGCCCTCGCCGATGTTGACGTAGTCCTCCGTGTGCGGGGCCACAACAGCGAGGCTGCTTGCGGCACTCAGCGACAGCAGAGACATCGCGCTCCGCCAGTCAGGGCTGCTCTTGGGCACGTCGTAATCATCGTAACCTCCTCCACCTCCTCGTGCAGGTGACCCACTAAACCCAGCAGACGTTGAGGTCAGTCCTAGCTGAGGGGTCAGTGAGGCGGACGACGGACGAGGAGAGGACTGAGGATGAGCTGTGTTGAGGGCTGGAGGCGCGGACAGCGGGGCCACAGCCGGTGACTGTTGTCGGCCTCCTGCCCCGAGCTGCCAGGATGACCCAGCAGTTGACTGCGGACTCTTGTGGCTGAACAACTCTGATGCAGGGTGTGGAGGACGCTGTCCCCGTGTCCAGTCTGCCTCAGGATCAGCTGTTGAAGGGCCGGTGGGGTCTCTGCAGCGCTGGTCTGTCGACGTTGGGGGTGCGGCGGCGTTCCCTCCCACAGTCCAACCTTCAGACAAGAGTCCACTGTCAGCAGGACGTCTTAGTCCTTCTCTGCTGGGCAGCCTTGCTTTCCCTGGAACCTGTGTCCCGCAGTGTGGGCTGTGACGGTTGTGTCTGACACAGTGTGTGGTCATGGAGGAACCGCTTCTGCTTCCCTCTGACTCACAAGAAGGGGAACCGCCATGTTGTGTCTGCCCCCTGCCCCCCAGTGAAGAACCCCTGTCCCCCAGTGAAGAACCCCTGCCCCCCAGTGAAGAACCCCTGCCCCCCAGTGAAGAACCCCTGTCCCGGTGTTTCCCCCTGTCCCGCTGTTGCCCCCTGACCCGGTGGTGCAGTGAGGGGCATGCAGAGGAGGGGCCAGGAGGCCTGACTGCACGGACATCACGTCCACCCCTCTCTGGGCCTTCACCCCAAGGGGCGACCATCTGACCCTGGCTGCCGTCTGCTGCTCTGCCGCTGGGACCTTGGAACAGCGCTGGTCTGTCTGCTGTGGGGGCGTGACCACCAGGGGGACACTGTGCCCGCCATGCAGAAACAGGGAAGGGGGACAGCGGGGCTGTGTGGGGGGGAGGGGGGGTGGGGTCACAGTCTCTGTCAGGGGCAGGAGGGGGGGGAGGGTTGGGGTCACAGTCTCTGTCAGAGGCAGGAGGGGGGGGAGGATGGTGGGGGTGAGGGTCTTCAGGAGGTCTGTTGCTGAGGCTGGCCCTCTGCTGCTCCTCTGCTGCAGCCTGCCCCCCTGCCCTCCTGCCCTCCTGCCCCCCTGCCAACAACAGACAGACGAAGAAGGTCAGCCAGTGTACCGTGGAGACACAACGGCACAGGGGCAGGAAGGAAACCAGGACAGAAAAATGAGTTCAGAGGGTAAAGAGATTTGTAAAGAGAGAAAGACACAAAAAGAAAGAAAGAGGAAGGAAAGCAGGGAGGTGCTGTAGGCATGGTGTAAGGTTCTGCAGTAATGATGATGACGATGATGATGATGATGATGATGATGATGATGATGATGATGTATGGAATTTATATAGCGCTGAATCTTGTAAAGCAACAAATCAAAGCGCTCAGGTGACTTTTTTATATCGAGGATAATGGAATAAGCACTCATGTGCTTTTTTACATCTAGTCCCCGTGTGTATACAGTTTTGTAAATTTTGTCATCTGTTCCCACCGGCACACAATTGCCTACTCTTTCGAAAAGCGGAACAGGATTTAACGTGTGCGCAAGATGTTCTGCATGTGTTCACACACGGGGCCTCGGTTTATAGTCTCATCCGAAGGACTTTCTGCAGTATAGCAGGGAGGTGCTGTAGGCGTGGTGTCAGGTTCTGCAGTAAGCAGGGAGGTGCTGTAGGCGTGGTGTCAGGTTCTGCAGTATAGCAAGGAGGTGCTGTAGGCGTGGTGTCAGGTTCTGCAGTATAGCAGGGAGGTGCTGTAGGCGTGGTGTCAGGTTCTGCAGTATAGCAAGGAGGTGCTGTAGGCGTGGTGTCAGGTTCTGCAGTATAGCAGGGAGGTGCTGTAGGCGTGGTGTCAGGTTCTGCAGTATAGCAGGGAGGTGCTGTAGGCGTGGTGTCAGGTTCTGCAGTATAGCAGGGAGGTGCTGTAGGCGTGGTGTCAGGTTCTGCAGCACCCTACCAGTACACACGATGACGGCGTATTGTGCACGCATCTGTGATCACTAATGTCTATCTGTGTATCTCTATGGGAAAACGAAGGCACTTGCAGGTATGCACCTAGTGTGACACTGGAGATAGCACACCATACATCTGCTGATTGTCACACAGAAAATAAATACAAGCAGATATGCCAGAAAAACTGGCAGGACGATTAAGAAAGAAGGCTCTAGTTATGGATACATTCAAGCAATGAACCTCATTCGTTCCCTGAAGGTGGCTGACAGTCAGCTCACAGTCAGGAAAGTGTTTCCCGGCTATGGCAATGCATGGTGTGTGTGTGTGTGTGTGTGGTGTGTGTGTGTGTGTGTGTGTGTGTGTGTGTGTGTGTGTGTGTGTGTGTGTGTGTGTGTGTGTGTGGTGTGTGTGTTTGTGTGGTTTGAGAGAGAGAGAGAGAGAGGCATCATACTTTCATCGTCTGTCTGTGGTTTCCTCTTCATCTGTGCAAAACAGAAAGAACAGTTTTTGAGAACGTGTACATCTGAAACAGTTTTTACTATCTGATCACACACACAACACACAGATACAACACTCTCTCTCTCTCTCTCTCTCTCTCTCTCTCTCTCTCTCTCTCTCTCTCTCTCTCTCTCTCTAACAATGTCACCACTGGTATGTTGACAGAGCCAAGCTACAGCCTAACAGTACTGACAACAGCAACAGCAGTGACAGCCATCACGCTGACAACAGTAACAGCAGTGACAGCCATCACGCTGACAACAGTAACAGCAGTGACAGCCATCACGCTGACAACAGCAACAGCAGTGACAGCCAACAGGCTGACAACATAACAGCAGTGACAGCCATCACGCTGACAACAGCAACAGCAGTGACAGCCTAACAGTGCTGACAACAGCAACAGCAGTGACAGCCATCACGCTGACAACAGCAACAGCAGTGACAGCCATCACGCTGACCAGTGCTGCAGTGCTTGCTGCGGCCACGCCAGCTGCGGTGAGGTCTGTCAGAGATGCAGACAGAAAGAAGGCAGTGCTGCACATGGGCAGACAGCCGCTGAAAGAAGAGACATACACGACAGCTCCTTTCTGAACACTTGATGCCTCGCTTTGCTGTCCACTCCACTCCACCCCCTTCCTTCCTTCCTTCCTTCCTTCCTTCCCTCCTTCAACACGCTTCCCTCCAGTGACTTCACGCTAACAGATCACTGTACAGCAAACATCTGCAGAGCTAGCTGAGTGTAGCGGGGCGAGGGGCACAATAATTGCCACCTGCGAATGAAGTAATAATAATAATAATATATGGAATTTATATAGCGCTGAATCTTGTAAAAAACAAACAAATCGAAGCGCTTGCACTCGATCATTACAGGCATGCAACTCTCCTTAAACATAATGAACAACAGGCCTCAAATCCATGCGCGCGCACGCACGCACGCACGCACGCACGCACGCACACACACACACACACACACACACACACGGAACAACACTTAGAAGGTGAAAGATGCTGTTGAAAATTAGGGACAGATATTTGGGGGGAAAGTCTCAGGTAGGAAATAAGTGTGTTTTGAGGCTGGATTTGAAGGTATCAAGTGAAGGCTTTTGGCGAAGTGAAAGAGGGAGGTCATTCCAGGTGGATGGACCAGAAACAGAGAAGGAGCGACGGCCAACAGTGGTTTGTTTGAATCTGGGTGTTCGAAAGCACAAAGTATCTGCGGCTGAACGAAGGGAACGGGATGGAGTGTACAGGTGAAGACAGTTACAGAGATAACAGGGTGCAGATTTGTGGAGACATTTGAAACAGAGGGTCTTTGTGAGACAGGCAACCAGTGAAGAGATCGCAGAAGAGGAGTGATGTGTTCAGATTTTTTCTTTCTTAGGACCAGTCGAGCTGCAGAGTTTTGTATGCGTTGAAGAGAGTGGATAGATGATGCTGGTAGGCCAGCCAAAAGAGAATTACAGCAGTCTAAACGTGAAAGAATGAGAGATGTGACAAGCTTGGAAGTTGCATCAGTGGACAGATACTTGCGAATCGCGCTTATGAAGTGATTCTAATCAATCACGTGAACAAGTTCAAGATCCTTTTCAATCTCTCTTTTAAACAGAAAGTACATTAGTTCTGCCATTTAGGCTATATCATGCTGAAATGGTTCATGATATAAATAAATAAATAAAAAATGACCATTAGTTTTAGAGACATGGCTCTCATGCAGAGGATACATTCAATGTGCAAAAACATCAGTCATCTACCGGCTACACAGCCGTCATACTTTTCCGCTATCTGCCCACACCACAGGAAGACAGCTCTTTTCCTGCAGGCCAAGATCTGGGTCAAACCTGTAGACAGTCACGTGATCACAAAATCGCACAAAGGGCGCATGCGCATGCAGGTGGCAAGATGGCGAGCAGTGCATGGAGCGGGAGTCAGGGTGCTGGGCACAGGAGGGCTGTCAGCAGCGAGACCTGGGAGTCACAACCATGCTCTAAAGACTCGTGCAGGTCGGGATGGTAAAGAGTTCCATCCCAGCAGACGACATCAGGGTCTGCGACTCTACACAGCAGGCTTCGTGCAGAGGAGGGAGTGACGTAAGCATGCCGGCCAACCTTCCGCCGGCGCCAGAGGAGGAGGAGGAGGAGGAGGAGGGTGCCGAGGGCAGTGCAGCCAAAGACAGCGCCCACAACCAGACCAGCACTGCTGCCTGTGCCAGGCCTGGCCTTGAGGTCTGCAATGAAACACAGCAGTGACAGAAAACCTGTCTTCATTCAACTCTGGCTCTCGCAATCTCTGTCTGTCTGTCTCTGTCTGTCTGTCTGTCTCTGTCTATCTGTCTGTCTCTGTTTGTGTTTCTCGTGAAAAATCAGGGATCATTATGGTTTAGACATCATGACAAATCAAAACCTCCAGTGATATCCAACTGGTTTTTTAAAATTCTTTTATATCGAGGATAATGGAATAAGCACCTATGTGCTTTTTTGCATTCAGTCCCCGTCTGTATGCGGTTTTGTAAATTCTCTCATCTGTTCCCACAGGCACACAATAGCCTACTCTTACGAAAAGCGGAACGGGTTTTAACTTGTGCGCAAGATGTTCTGCGTGCGTTCGCACACGGGGCCTCGGTTTATAGTCTCATTGGAGGGTTGACATACATGAGTACATACAACAGGATATGGCGGCCATTTTGTGCCGCTTGCATGTTCACCTGAGAGACAGACAGGCCCACACGCCTTGTGACAGAGGGACAGACAGACAGGCGTCGGCCCCTCCCAGACTGCAGAAGAGCAGTCAGGCCTGAACAAAGCACGAGCAGTCACGGGCTGCTGTCCACAAAGCCCACACGCCTCCTGTGGGAATCTACCCCGTCACGCTCTCTCTCCCGCACCACATGTCAAGCTTTCAGAGATGACCCGAGTGCTAGTCTTTGGACTGAGACGAGCAGCCCACGTCTTGTGTACCAAAGGACTAAACATGGGCCTTACGTGAAACAATAAAAATGTGATGGAATGGCTATGCCGTGATCCCTGCTAAAAGGGCATTGTAACACAACTGGCTTGTTGGTGCCTGTCAATCGTATAGGGGTGACAATCATTCAGGAGTGACAATCATTCAGGGGTGACAATCATATAGGGGTGACAATCATGTAGGGGTGACAATCATACAGGGGTGACAATCATTCAGGTGTAACAATCATATAGGGGTGACAATTTATATAGGGGTGACAATCATATAGGGGTGACAATCAGTCAGGAATGACACATCCATTCAGGGGACAATCAAAGGGTGCCAATCATTCAGGAGTGACAACAATAGGCGGACATCATCGGCTGTGACAATCATATAGGGGGACAACATTCAGGTGACAATCATATCAGGGGTGCGACAAGCACAATCAGGGTGACAAATCATATAAGGTGGCAATCATCAGTAAATGCAGTGGTGACAATCATATAGGGGTGACAATCATTAGGGGTGACAATCATTCAGGGCTTAGGAAACATAAATTCAGGAAGTGACAATCATCAGGGGCATTGCAACAATCATTCAGGTGTGACAATCATATAGGGGTGACAATCATATAGGGGTGACAATCATTCAGGGGTGACAATCATATAGGGGTGACAATCATATAGGGGTGACAATCATATAGGGGTGACAATCATATAGGGGTGACAATCATTCAGGGGTGACAATCATTCAGGTGTGACAACCATATAGGGGTGACAATTATATAGGGGTGACAATCATATAGAGGTGACAATCATATAGGGGTGACAATCATATAGGGGTGACAATCATTCAGGGTGACAATCATACAGGGGTGACAATCATTCAGGGTGACAATCATATAGGGGTGACAATCATATAGGGGTGACAATCATATCAGGGGTGACAATCATATAGGTGTGACAATCATATAGGGGTGACAATCATATAGGGGTGACAATCATATAGGGGTGACAATCATATAGGGGTGACAATCATATAGAGTGACAATCATATAGGGATGACAATCATTCAGGGGTGACAATCATTCAGGTGTGACAATCATTCAGGGTGACAATCATATAGGGGTGACAATCATATAAGGGTGGCAAATCATATAATAGGGTGACAATCATATAGGGTGACAATCATCAGGTAATCATAGGGTGACAATCATATAGGGGTGACAATCATATAGGGTGACAATCATATAGGGGTGACAATCATATAGGGTGACAATCATATAGGGGTGACAATTATATAGGGGTGACAATCATATAGGGGCAACTGGCTTGAGCATCCAACTTGTGATCAGTCAACTTACCACGTTACCTGGAAGACACACTCTAACCTCTCTGCCTCCATCAAACCTTCCCCATATATGTTTACTTAATGCACAATCTGTCTGCCCAGATGTTAAAGCCGACTATCTCTCAGATTTCATATCTGAACAGAACATTGATCTTACTTTTCTCACAGAAACCTGGCTAAACCCACAAGGTCATGAACCAACAATACAACAACTGACACCTCCTGGCCACAAAACCCTTTCTTTTCCACGACTCTCCATGGAGGTGGCATTGCTGTTGTCTACAAAGACACACTGCAACCAGGTCTTTCCTCCTGCCACTCCCTTCCTTTCTCCCATGAATCTTTCGAAGTCTGTGAACTCGACCTCAACTTACCTGGCCATTCTATTACTTTCTGCTGCTTTTACCGCCCACCTCCCAGCCGTAAGAATAATCTAACATCTTCAGTTTTCCATCAAGAGTTTCAATCACTTCTCGATCACTACAGCCTCTCTTCCAAGAAGCTTATCATTCTCGGCGACTTTAACTTCCACTTCGATAACCAGTCTTCTCCTGATGTCAAGCGTCTTTCTCTTTCTCTGTCTAACCACTCTCTTTCCCAGCTGGTGAACGAACCAACTCACAGATCAGGTCATACCTTAGACTGGTTCATTACCGATGCTTCACAAGATCTTGTCACATCTGTGTCTGTCACTAATCAACTGCTTTCTGACCATTCTTCCATTCTTTTCTTTCTCAATATCGCAAGGCCTATCAAAAAGAAAAAGCGTGTCACCCGTTGCAATCTCAAGGCCACTGACATTCAAAATTTATCTTCACAAGCTACTGAACGTCTATCACAAATCCCTGACCACACTGACCCTTCTACATACTATAATGATGTTCTCAGCCAACTTCTTGATGAACATGCACTTCCTACTGACCATCTCCTGCCTGATAGGCCCTGTGCACCATGGTACACTCATGATATCCTGGTCGCAAAGCGCAAACGCCGACAACTGGAGCGGCAGTGGCGAAAAACAAAAACTGAAATAAACAAACAGCTCTTGCGAAAACAAATAAACAAAGTCAAAACCTTAATACATTCTGCAAAGACAAACTATTACTCTGCTCAAGTTCTCGATGCCACGACCATGAAATCTCTTTTTTCCCTCACCTCAACTCTCCTCGGATCTGCAAAGGCAAATCCACTGCCTACTGTTCACAGCCCCTCTGAACTATCTGTTATATTCTCTTCATTCTTCTCTGACAAAGTCCGCAACATTCGCTCCCGACTGGATCAGACTCCGTTCCACCCTGCGCTTTCTGATCCCCAATTTACTGGCATTCCTCTTCTTTTCTTTCACCCAACAAGCTAGAATGAAATCAAGACAATCCTGAAAGAAATGACAATAAAATCATGTGATCTTGATCCTGTGCCTGCTTCTCTTTTCATCCAGTGCCTTCCACAGCTTATACCCACCATCACACAAATAGTAAATTCATCACTTCTTTCAGGAACTTTCCCAACAGCTCTCAAAACTGCAATAGTTACACCCCTACTCAAAAAGCACGACCTCGACCCTAACACTCTGAAGAATTATAGACCTGTATCTAATCTACCTTTCATCTCTAAAGTCCTTGAAAAAGTTGTTCTGAAACAACTCACCAGCCATTTTCATTCCAATAATCTCCTTCACCCTTTTCTGTCTGCATATCGTGTCAACCACAGTACCGAAACCACCCTAGTCCACACGTTAAACACGCTTCTACAAGCTTCTGACTCCGTAAAAATCTCCCTCCTCACTCTTCTTGACTTATCTGCAGCCTTCGACACTACAGACCATTCAACTCTTCTCTCCCGTCTTACGTTTGGTATTAATGGCACAGCCCTCACCTGGTTTAGTTCATACCTCACAGACCGATTCCAAATAGTTACAGTGAACAAGATTCAATCATCACCTGTCAAACTGGAATGTGGAGTCCCACAGAGATCAGTTCTAGGCCCTGTTCTTTTCACTCTCTACACTGCTCCATTTTCACATATGATAAATCGTCATCAGATCAACCATCATTTTTATGCAGATGACTCTCAGATTCTTAGCAGTGATACCCCTGAAAATCTGCCTTTTCTCTTGATTAATATGGCCTACTGCCTTCAAGATATCCAAAAATTAGATGATACAGAACGAGTTACTACTAAATGTAGATAAAACCGAAGCCATGCTTGTAGGTACCAAACACAAACTGTCTTCCATCTCAACTGTTTCAATAGAATTCGGTAATACGTCTGTCCCTTAGCCACTGCTGTGAAATATCTAGGTGTCTTTATCGACAACACACTCTCCATGCAAAAATTCATCACCCAGACCTGCCAGTCATGCTACTATCAATTACGGCGTATTAGTGCAGTTCGAAAGTACCTGTCCACTGATGCAACATCCAAACTAATCACGTCTCTCATTCTCTCACGTCTAGATTATTGCAATTCTCTTCTGGCTGGTCTGCCAGCATCATCTATCCTCTCTCTGCAACGTATACAAAACTCTGCAGCTCGACTAGTCCTCAGAAGGAAAAAATCTGAGCACATTACTCCTCTCTTGCGATCTCTCCTTTGTTCTGTCTGTGCCGCCGCCGCCCCCCCCCCCCCCCCCCATCCCCTGTTCTGTCCGGGCCCCCCCCCCCCCGCCCCCCCGTTTCTGTTCTTTTCCGTCCCCCCCCCCCCCCCCCACCTTTTTCCGTCCCCCCCCCCCCCCCACCTGTTCCGTCCCCCCCCCCCCCACCTTTCCGTCCCCCCCCCCCCACCTGTTCCGTCCCCCCCCCCACCTGTTCCGTCCCCCCCCCCCACCTGTTCTGTCCCCCCCCCCCCCCCCCCGTTATGTTCTGCCCCCTTTTCCTGTTCTGTCCTCCTTGTTCTGTTCTGCCCCCTTGTTCTTTTCTGTTTTGCCGCCACCCCCACCCCCCTCCCTGTTCTGTCCACTTGTTGGTTTTTTCCTCGTTCTGCTCTGCCCCCTTGTTCTGTCCCCCCCCCCCCCCCCCCCCCCCCGTTCTGTTCTGTTCCCCACCCCCCTGTTCTGTATTGTTCTGTCCCCTGTTCTGTTCTGTCCCTTGTTCTGTCCCCTGTTCTGTCCCCTGCTTTGTCTCATTGTTCTGTTCTGTCCCCTTATTCTGTTCTGTCTGAGGGTTTGGCGCTGATATATGGGAGATAATCTATCTTCACTCTGTTTTTAAAAAAAAGCACATCTACAGTTGGCGGTGGAAACAAAGCGTGAGGCCTCCTGTCCTGCCGGTGAAGTGACGTCCCCCCCCCCCCCCCCCCCCCCCCACGTGGGGCGGAGTCAGACCTCACTGCCGCCAGCACCCAGGACGGCGCGCACACTGCAGAGGGCGGGAAGCACGTGACCACGGCACACACCCTCACCCTCCACCCCCTGCCCCTCTCCAGGCCCTCCAGCCAGAAACCAGGCTCTAGGGCAGAGGTCATGACCTCCACCTCCCCCGTGTGCCGGCCTTGAACCCGGAGTTGAAAGGTGACGGGGGAGCCGCCATTCTGGCCA
>CM054150.1:61502688-61527605 GCA_028751875.1 Rapana venosa
GAAAATGACAAAACCTTTTTGTGTTGAAAACAGTTTTTTCAACAACTGCATCCGGATTACTTGCAGTATTAATGGCATTGAAGGAAGTCATTCTTGTGCTATTTACGACATTGTTTTGGGGTTGATATGAAATAAATTTCACTTTCTTTGAAACATTGGCATTCAGACAAGACGCTTTTCTTGAAGTTCCTAATTCACCGTCATGCGTCTGCAGGCATTGGCTGGATGTTTGCTGGGTTCATTCACCTTGTGGTCTTTACTCCAAATAATCAGTTGACGTATTCCTTAGTAAATCATGTGCCTCATAAGTCGGATAGTCCTTCGGATGAGACTATAAACCGAGGCCCCGTGTGTTAATGCATGCAGAACATCTTGCGCACGCTAAAAACCCGTCCCGCCTTTCGGAAGAGTAGGCCATTGTGTGCCGGTAGGAGCGGACGACAAAGTGAAAACCCAGCATGCACACAGGGGTCGTGTTTAGACACCATCCCAGAGGTCGATCGGATCTTCAGAGCTGTACACAGCATCGTTCTGGCAACTCCTGTGAGGGCACTGGAACCTTGTGTATCGGTGATGGCCTTTCCGATGGACCATTCCAGCCACGTGGAGAGAGGGGGGGCAGTGTCTGCTGCATGGGTAACAGCCTGCCCTCCATACTTACTCACCCAGGCTTTGCGCTCTGGAGTATCAACAGCTGGAGCGTAACTCCATAGTATGACTACGAGACTGACGGATGCCTGCTATATATACTCATAATTCGCTAGTACAATATTGACATAGTACAGGCCTGAGTTTGTCACGTTATGAAAGGATTTTAATTCTGGTAAACTTTGGCTGCGCCACGTTTAAAAAAAAATCGTTTCAAGCATATGTTCTTGTCCACGAAATATAAGTATCACACATTTTTAATTACACTTGAACGCTTGGAAAACTAATTATTCCAAAAACGCAACGTGCACGCGTTCTTGTGTTGTAATGTTCACTTTTGGGTATTACTTGGGTACTCCATATAATTCATTGTAGACTACTTTGCTCTCAGTGGTCTCTCTAAGAACAAAGGGGTAGACTGGAGTGAGAAAGGCGGACCTGCTCAAAGTGCTCTCCCTGACTGCCGGCCACAAGTCCAGGTATCAGCTTGGAGAACGCGCTGTCGCTCAGCGTTAGGAGCGCTACCGACAAATCATCTGATTAGCATCCATTACATTCTTCACCAGAAAACAGGGAAGCTTCCGAATGAAGTTCAATCTTGAAGGACCCAAACATATTAGAATCATTCCAAACTTACATTGGCGGGAAATGTGCACCCCTCTTGGCACTGGAAGAAGACATCGAAATGGAAAGTATGATCGACACATTCAGTGACTCCTTCAGTGAAGAAGAAAAAGAGCTCCTTGGAAGAAAGAGGATAATAAAGAAACCATGGGTTTCCGAGGAAGTCCTAGAGCTTTGTGATAAGCGCAGAGAACTGAAGAGGCAGAAGTAGAGTGCAGAAGGGGCAAGAAAGTATAAAGAAGCAACCAAAAAGGTGAAGAAAGGAATGAAAGATGCTATTCAAAACTGGATAGAGGAGAAATGTGAGGAGATAGAAACCATCCTCGAAAGAAATGACAGTAAGAAGGCCTATCAACTGGTAAAAGACCTAACTGCAACAAAATCATCAAGACCCTCCACCACACAAGATAAAGCGGGAAAGTGCTTGACAGCAGAGGAAGACATAATGAACAGATGGACGGAATATTGTGAGGAGTTATGCTCGCATAGAGCAACTGGAGATTCTGAAGTGCTGAATGTCCCACCGTCATCTGAAACAGCCTCATGTAGTTTACTGAGAGAGGAAGTTGTAAAAGCAGTCTCATCTCTAAAACCGGGAACATCTGCAGGTGTTGATAATGTCCCAGCTGAAATGGTGCAAGCAGGAGGTGATCCATGTATAGACGTACTCCATCAAATCTGCAACAAGATCTTGCAGACTGCTGTATGGCCAAAAGCGCGGACACAATCCCTTATGATAACACTTCCTAAAAAAGGCAACCTCCAGCAATGCCAGAACTACCGCACCATTAGTCTCATCAGTCACCCAAGCAAAGGGATGCTGAAGATTTTACTGAACAGGCTCAAACCACAGGCCGAAAGAATCATCGCAGAAGAACAAGCTGGTTTCAGACCTGGATGCAGTACAACAGAGCAGACTTCAACATAAGACTCATAATGGAAACATATCTCCAGCATCAACAGGACCTCTACCATGTCTTTATTGATTCTAAGAAAGCATTCGACAGAGTTTGGCATGTGCACTGTGGGCAACTATGAACCTCTACAACATCAATGCCAACCTAATAAAAGTCGTACAGAGCCTCTATGAGAATGCAACAAGTGCAGTGTTTCACAACAACAACATAGGTGATTGGTTTCGGACGACAGTCGGTGTGCGCCAGGGCTGCCTGCTCTCCCCTACTCTCTTCAGTCTATTTCTTGAGAGAATCATGGAAGAAGCACTAGAAGAACATGAGGGAACAGTGAGTATTGGAGGGAAAACAATCACAAACTTGCACATTTGCTGATGACATTGACGGATTAGCTGGTCACGAGCAAGAACTAACAGACTTAGTGAACCGTATAGAAGAAAAATCAAGCAAATTTTGGTATGGAAATCAGCGGGGGAAAAACAAAAGTGATGAAAAACAGCAACTTCACTTCAGAAATCAAAATCAAAGACCAGAAACTTGAAAATGTTCACAGATTCAAATATTTGGGATCTATCATGACAGACGAGGGATCAAAACCAGAAATACTGTCAAGACTTGCCCAGACCACAGCCGCAATGACCAAGCTCAAACCCATCTGGAGCAACAGAAAATCGCCATCAGTTCCAAAACCAGACTGATGCGCTCTCTGGTCATGTCAATCTTCTTATTTGCATGTGAATCTTGGACCCTCACAGCGGACTTAGAGAGAAAAATAAGAGCTGTAGAAATGAGGTGCTTCCGAAGACTCTTAGGCATCTCATACAAAGACCACATCACGAATGAAGAAGTCAAGAGACGCATCCGCAATGAAATCGGGCCCTCAAACACTCGTCAGACAACGAAAACTGAAGAGGTTTGGTCATGCCACAACAATCCTACAAGGCACAGTGTGGGGAGGAAGAAGAAGAGGCTGACAAAGGAAGAGATGGGAGGACAACATTCGAGAGTGGACAGACATGGAGCTGAGAGACACCCTGAGGGCGGCCGAGAGATGCGAGGACTGGAGAAAGGTTGTTGACAAAGCTTCGAAGGCGCCCCAAAGGATTCGGAATCTGAGGGATCGGTGATGGTGACATTCTTTACCATTCAGCCCCTCCCCTCACCTACTACGTTAATGCATCCTTGTTAAATCCCTTTGCAGGGAACGGACATTAATGAAAGCAGTCAGACCAGCACACAGAGGGGCAGACAGAATCAGGGAGACACAGACCTGTGCAGACAGGACGGTCATCAGAGACAACTGTTATCTGACCTGGTCATCCCCTGACCAGCTGACAGTGGTGACACCTGACACCTGACTAACTGACAGTGGTGACACCTGACACCTGACTAACTGACAGTGGTGACACCTGACCAGCTGACAGTGGTAACACCTGACACCTGACTGACAGTGGTGATACCTGACACCTGACTAACTGACAGTGGTGATACCTGACACCTGACTAACTGACAGTGGTGATACCTGACACCTGACTAACTGACAGTGGTGACACCTGACTAACTGACAGTGGTGACACCTGACCAGCTGACTAACTGACAGTGGTAACACCTGACTCCTGACATTGGAGACACAAACTGCAAGGTCAGTGACCTACTTACCTGTGTCCATTGCTGATCTCTTGACCCCTGATTAGCTTTAATTACGCTGACCTTGGTGACCTGCTGACCTACTGACCTAGTGACATTGGAGAGGCGGAAGTGGTGGAGGGCAGAGCGGAGGACGGGGGGCTGGGGCAGGACGCCGTCATTCAGCGCCAGGTGCACGTCGCCTGCAGACACGGGGGGCTGGGCGCTGACCTCACACACCGCCTGCACCTCCTCCCCCTCCCTCACCTCCCCTCTGGACAGGGTCAAGGTCACCAGGGGGGCGTCTGTGGACACACCACGCCTGCACCAGTCAGCATGCTCTGTCATGCACACAGAGGCTGTAAACTCCATCATACTGACAAACTGACGCCGTCAGCGCCTGGGCTTTATCACAGTTCTTGATTAAACCATTGACGCTGGGGGCAACAGCAAAGTGAGAGGCTGTATGACCAGTGGCTTTCTTTCCCACTCATGGAATTCCACTTTACAGCTTAGTCTTTAGTGATCGACTATGACTCTCTGACTAGGAGGCTTGACTCACACAGTCCTTATGTGCTGCAGCCCTGGGGGCTGGTTGGCCTTTGGAGAGCATCTCCAACGCTGACTGTCCTTATGCCCACTTGGCCGAGAGAGTGGGGATGTACTGTGCGCAAGGCATCTCCACTATAATCAAATTTCTGCCCAGTTTCCAAAGTAGCAGCGGCCTCCTCTGCTGTTTTGGAGGTCATCGTCGGACACGACGGACAAACATACATAATAATAATAATAATAATAATAATAATAATAATAATAATAATAATAATAATAATAATAATAATAATGTATGGAATTTATATAGCGCTGAATTTTGTAAAGCAACAAATCAAAGCGCTACATACATACTGACAAACTGACAGTGGTGACACCTGACTCCTGACTAAACTCTCTTCCATCACAACAGCTTCAATAGAACTTGGCAATACGTCTGTCCCTCTATCTACTGCTGTAAAATATCTAGGGGTCGTTATAGACAACACACTCTCTATGCAAAAAATTCATCACCCAAACCTGCCAGTCGTGCTACTATCAATTACGGCCTATTGGTGCAATTCGAAAGTACCTGTCCACTGATGCAACATCCAAACTAGTCACGTCTCTCATTCTTTCACGTCTGGACTATTGCAATTCTCTTCTGGCTGGTCTGCCAGTATTATTTATCCACTACCTTCAACGTATACAAAACTCTGCAGCTCGCCTAATCCTCAGAAAGAAAAAAATCTGAGCACATTGCTCCTCTCTTGCGATCTCTCCACCGGTTGCCTGTGCCACAGAGAGTAAATTATAAGATCAGTACCCTCAGTTACAAATGTCTCCATACCTTCCTACCTCTGTGAATGTCTTCACCTGTATACTCCTTCTCGTTCTCTCCGCTCTGCTGCAGATACCTTGTGCTTAAGAATATCTCGATTCAACCAGTCCACCGTTGGCGTCGCTCTTTCTCTGTTTCTGGTCCATCGATCTGGAATGACCTCCCTCTCTTCCTTCGCCAAAAGCCTTCTGATACTTTTAAATCCGGCCTCAAGGCACATTTATTTCAAAGTTAAGATTCTCCCCTCTTGCCTTTCATTTTCGTCCCTGCCCTCAACAGCCAAAACCCCATCACCCTGCGGGAGTGTGCAACCTTTATGTGTGTGAGTGGGTGTGCATGTGTGTGCGTGCGTGCGTGCGAGCGTGTGGTACATTTGAATTTGTTAAAAAGAAACCTATTAATCGTAACTGGCTGCATGTGAATGAGTAGGATGAATAAAAGCGCTTTGATTTGTTTTTTGCGAGATACAGCGCTATGTAAATTCCATGTATTATTATTATTATTATTATTATTATTATTATTATTATTATTATTATTATTATTATTATTATTATTATTATTATTATCATTATTATTATTATTATTATTATTATCATCATCATCATCATCATCATCATCATCATCATCATCATCATCATCATTATTATTATTATTATTGTTATTATTATTATTATTATCATTATTATTATTATTATTATTAAACCACTGACTGATGACAAAGGCCTTCCTCTACGCTGTCCTCTATCGCACATGGCCACACCTGGACCATCTGCTAGATCATTATATTCCAAGAGACTCTACTTCTCTGTCTGGGAACTGCCAACTGTGGTGAAGCCTTTATGGGACAGGGCGCTTTCCCATAAATAAAAAGTACAGTGAATTTGTTGACGTTTCTTTTCGTTAGCCGAAATGATACTATTACATGGTTTGTTCTCCTTTATATTATGGAGGGGTCTTTTTGTGGAGGGGGGGGGGTTATTAGGTTGTCCCCTCTCCCCTTGTTGTTGTTGCTGCTTTTACTTTTCTCTTGGTTTCTTTGCTGCTTTTTGTTGTTGGTTGTTTCTGTGATTTTGGTTTTGTTCTGTTTTGCTTTCTTTTATCATTTGTTGTTGCTTTTTCTCTCTCTCTTTCTGTGGTTTTGGTGTTTTTTTGTGTGTAGGTAGTTGTTCCGTTTACTGTGTGAGTGTATTGGTATTGGGTTTATTTTATTTTATTTTCATATATATCCCTAAGGTCGGGGACTGGATGTAAAAAAAAAAGCACATGGGTGCTTATTCACTATCCTCGAAATAAAAGAATTTTTCATTGTCATTGTCATTGACCCCCTAACTCACATTCTACGCGAAGTGTGACGTCAGCTGTTCTGGGCAGTTCCTTTTGTGACGTCAGCACCACGTTGGTCACACTGCAAATGACGTGGGCACCATCCATGTGGGGTGACACCAGGAGGGTGAGGCGGCTGATGGTGGAGAAGGTGCCGTCCTCCTCCCTCCTGTCTGTGTGGATCACCTCCCCTGACTGCCCCACTGCTTGCCTGTCCACAAACCAGGTGACCTCTGCTGCAGGCCTGCTGCCGGAAGTGATGCAGCAGAAGTCAGCGACGTCACCGGCCCTGTAGAGAGTGCTGCTGGTGTGCAGCCACGGCTCCATTGGTGACACTGTAGAGACAGACAGAGAGAGAGAGAGGCAGATAGACAGAGAGATAGACAGACAGAGAGGCAGAGAGGCAGAGAGATAGACAGAGACACAGATAGACAGAGAGACAGACAGGTAGACAGAGAGGCAGACAGACAGACAGACAGACAGACAGGCAGACAGACAGACAGACAGACAGACAGGCAGACAGACAGAGAGGCAGACAGACAGAGAGACAGACAGAGAGACTGACAGATAGACAGACAGAGAGACAGACAGAGAGACTGACAGATAGACAGACAGAGAGACAGACAGGCAGATAGACAGACAGACAGATGGAAAGACAGACACATAGATAGGCAGACAGATAGACAGACAAACAGACAGATAGACAGACAGAGAGGCAGACAGATAGATGACAGACAGACAGACAGGCAGGTAGGAAGGTAGGTAGGTAGATAGACAGATAAATAATAATAATAATAATAATAATAATATTATTATTATTATTATTAATAATAATGTATGGAATTTATATAGCGCTGAATCTTGTAAAGCAACAAATCAAGCGCAGACAGACAGACAGACATGCAGGTAGGTAGGTAGGTAGATAGACAGACAGACAGACAGACAGGTAGGTAGGTAGGTAGGTAGGTAGATAGATAGATAGATAGATAGATAGATAGATAGATAGATAGATAGATAGATAGATAGATAGATAGATAGATAGATAGATAGATAGATAGATAGATAGATAGATAGATAGATAGATAGATAGATAGGTAGGTAGGTAGATAGATAGATAGATAGATCTTTGTGAGACAACAGCTATACTGGGTAGATAGATAAAGAGATGTCACTTTTCTAATGAAAACCTGACATTTTTTTATTTAACGGGAGCAGCAACAGCTGTTTACCATCAGCTTAACCGAAAAGATTTGCCAACAAACTATTAGTTACGAGAAAAGATAGATGCCAACAAACCGCTACATTTGCAGCTAACTGAAAACTGACATTTTGATATGACAAGCATTGACTGTGCAGACAGGACATGTCAAGACCAACACTACGATGATGTCAGAGGGGCAGACAGACAGACGCTGGACAGAGAGAGGAGGTCAGCTTGGAGGCCTTCAGACAGTGGTCAGCTAGGCGGTCACACACCATACTGTACTACACTATACTGCACCACACTGAATACAATACACTACAATACAATACAATACAATACACTACACTACAATACACTGTACGACACTACACTACAATACACTGTACTACACTACACTACAATACACTGTACATACACTACACTACAATACACTGTACTACACTACATACATACACTGTACACACTACACTACAATACACTGTACTACACTACACTACAATACACTGTACACACTACACTACAATACACTGTACTACACTACACTACAATACACTGTACGACACTACACTACAATACACTGTACACACTACACTACAATACACTGTACTACACTACACTACAATACACTGTACTACACTACACTACAATACACTGTACTACACTACACTACAATACACTGTACACACTACACTACAATACACTGTACACACTACACTACAATACACTGTACTACACTACACTACAATACACTGTACTACACTACACTACAATACACTGTACTACACTACACTACAATACACTGTACTACACTACACTACAATACACTGTACGACACTACACTACAATACACTGTACGACACTACACTACAATACACTGTACGACACTACACTACAATACACTGTACTACACTACACTACAATACACTGTACTACACTACACTACAATACACTGTACTACACTACACTACAATACACTGTACGACACTACACTACAATACACTGTACTACACTACACTACAATACACTGTACTACACTACACTACAATACACTGTACTACACTACACTACAATACACTGTACTACACTACACTACAATACACTGTACTACACTACACTACAATACACTGTTCTACACTACACTACAAAGCGACACAGTCAACCCAGCAGCCGGCCAGACTGTTCAGAGGGCGAGCTGTGCTGCACACTACACTGAAGCTGCACTCCCAAGTCTGACACAGCAGTGTGGCGCGGTGATCACGTGATCCAGGACACTGCTGTATCTTACACCACAGCTGTACAATAAAGTAAAACACAGTACGACACAGCACAGTACGACACAGCACAGTACGACACAGCACAGTACGACACAGCACAGTACGACACAGCACAGTACGACACAGCACAATACGACACAGCACAGCATTACACAGCACAGTACGACACAGCACAGTACGACACAGCACAGTACGACACAGCACAGTACGACACACCACAATACGACACAGCACAGTACGACACAGCACAGTACGACACAGCACAATACGACACAGCACAGTACGACACAGCACAGCATTACACAGCACAGTACGACACAGCACAGTACGACACAGCACAGCATTACACAGCACAGTACGACACAGCACAGTACGACACAGCACAGTACGACACAGCACAGTACGACACACCACAATACGACACAGCACAGTACGACACAGCACAGTACGACACAGCACAATACGACACAGCACAGTACGACACAGCACAGTACGACACAGCACAGCATTAACAGCACAGTACGACAAAGCACAGCATTACACAGCACAGTACGATACAGCACAGTACGACACAGCACAGCATTACACAGCACAGTACGACACAGCACAATACGACACAGCACAGTACGACACAGCACAGCATTACACAGCACAGTACGACAAAGCACAGCATTACACAGCACAGTACGACACAGCACAGTACGACACAGCACAGTACGACACAGCACAATACGACACAGCACAGCATTACACAGCACAGTACGACACAGCACAGTACGACACAGCACAGCATTACACAGCACAGTACGACACAGCACAGCATTACACAGCACAGTACGACACAGCACAGTACGACACAGCACAGTACGACACAGCACAATACGACACAGCACAGTACGACACAGCACAGCATTACACAGCACAGGACGACACAGCACAGTACGACACAGCACAGTACGACACAGCACAGCATTACACAGCACAGTACGACACAGCACAGCATTACACCGCGCAGTACGACACAGCACAGCATTACACAGCACAGTACGACACAGCACAGCATTACACAGCACAGTACGACAAAGCACAGCATTACACAGCACAGTACGACACAGCACAGTACGACACAGCACAGTACGACACAGCACAATACGACACAGCACAGCATTACACAGCACAGTACGACACAGCACAGTACGACACAGCACAGCATTACACAGCACAGGACGACACAGCACAGTACGACACAGCACAGTACGACACAGAACAGTACGACACAGCACAGTACGACACAGCACAGCATTACACAGCACAGGACGACACAGCACAGCATTAACAGCACAGTACGACACAGCACAGCATTACACAGCACAGTACGACACAGCACAATACGACACAGCACAATACGACACAGCACAGTACGACACAGCACAGTACGACACAGCACAGTACGACACAGCACAGTACGACACAGCACAGCATTACACAGCACAGTACTACAAAGCACAGCATTACGCAGCACAGTACGACAAAGCACAGCATTACACAGCACAGTACGACACAGCACAGTACGACACAGCACTGCATTACACAGCACAGTACGACACAGCACAGTACGACACAGCACAGTACGACACAGCACAGTACGACACAGCACAGTACGACACAGCACAGCATTACACAGCACAGTACGACACAGCACAGCATTACACAGCACAGTACGACAAAGCACAGCATTACACAGCACAGTACGACACAGCACAGTACGACACAGCACAGCATTACACAGCACAGTACGACACAGCACAGTACGACACAGCACAGCATTACACAGCACAGTACGACACAGCACAGCATTACACCGCGCAGTACGACACAGCACAGCATTACACAGCACAGTACGACACAGCACAGTACGACACAGAACAGTACGACACAGCACAATACGACACAGCACAGCATTACACAGCACAGCATTACACAGCACAGTACGACACAGCACAGTACGACACAGCACAGTACGACACAGCACAGCATTACACAGCACAGTACGACAAAGCACAGCATTACACAGCACAGTACGACAAAGCACAGCATTACACAGCACAGTACGACACAGCACAGTACGACACAGCACAGTACGACACAGCACAGTACGACACAGCACAGCATTACACAGCACAGTACGACACAGCACAGTACGACACAGCACAGTACGACACAGCACAGTATGACACAGCACAGTACGACACAGCACAATACGACACAGCACAGTACGACACAGCACAGTACGACACAGCACAATACGACACAGCACAGCATTACACAGCACAGTACGACACAGGACAGTACGACACAGCACAGTACGACACAGCACAGTACGACACAGCACAGTACGACACAGCATGAACACCATCCCGGATACTGCTGTGTCTCGCACCACAGCACGACAGGACAAACGGTGCGTGCACACCATGCATCCCTGTACCGTCCACAGGAGAGGTTAGCACAGAGAGGCAATGCAGTACAATACAGTATAGTGCAGTACAGTACAGTGCAGTACATTGCAGTACAGTACAGTACAGTACAGTGCAGTACAGTACAGTGCAGTACAGTGCAGTTCAGTGCAGTACAGTGCAGTACAGTGCAGTGCAGTGCAGTGAGGTGCAGTACAGTGCAGTGCAGTGCAGTACACTACAGTGCAGTACAGTGCAGTACAGTGCAGTACAGTGAAGTACAGTACAGTACAGTGCAGTACAGTACAGTGCAGTACAGTACACTACAGTGCAGTACAGTATAGTACAGTGCAGTGCAGTACAGTGCAGTACAATACAGTGCAGTACAGTACAGTGCAATGCAGTACAGTGCAGTATAGTACAGTACAGTACACTACAGTGCAGTCCAGTGCAGTACAGTACAGTGCAGTGCAGTACAGTACAGTACAGTACAGTACAGTGCAGTACGGTGCAGCACAGTACAGTACAGTGCAGTACAGTGCAGTGCAGTACCGTGCAGTACAGTACAGTGCAGTACAGTGCAGTGCAGTACAGTACAGTGCAGTGCAGTACATTACACTACAGTGCAGTACAGAGCAGTACAGTGAAGTACAGTCAAGTGCAGTGCAGTACAACGCAGTACAGTACAGCACAGTACAGTGCAGTACAGGGCAGTACAGTACAGTGCAGTACAGTACGGTGCATTACAGTGCAGTGCAGTACAGTGAAGTACAGTGCAGTACACTACAGTGCAGTGTTGTACAGTACAGTGCAGTACAATACAGTGCAGTACAGTGCATGACAGTGCAGTGCAGTACAGTGCATGACAGTGCAGTGCAGTACAGTGCGGTACAGTACAGTATTGTACAGTGCATGGCAGTGCAGTGCAGTACAGTGAAGTACAGTGCAGTACACTACAGTGCAGTGTAGTACAGTACAGTGCAGTACAGTACAGGGAAGTACAGTGCATTACAGTGCAGTGCAGTACAGTGCAGTACAGTACAGTACAGTACGGTGCAGCACAGTGCAGTACATTACAGCACAGTGCAGCACAGTGCAGTACAGTGCAGTGCAGTATGGTACAATACAGTGCAGTACAGTGCACTGTAGTACGGTGCAGTACGGTTCAGTACAGTACAGGGCAGTACAGTGCATTACAGTGCAGTATAGTTCAGTGCAGTACAGTGCATTACAGTACAGTACAGTGCAGTACAATACAGAGCAGTGCAGTACAGTGTAGTACAGTACAGTGCAGTACAGTACAGTGCAGTACAGTGCAGTACAGTGCATGGCTGTACAGTACAGTGCAGTACAATACAGTGCAGTACAATGCAGTACAGTGCAGTACAGTGCAGTACAGTGCAGTACAATACAGTGCAGTACAGTGCAGTGCAGTACAATACAGAGCAGGGCAGTACAGTGCAGTACAATACAGTGCAGTACAGTGCAGTACAGTACAGTGCAGTACAGTGCAGTACAGTGCAGTACAGTGCAGTACAGTACAGTACAGTACAATACAGTTCAGTACAATACAGTGCAGTACAGTACAGTGCAGTACAGTACAGTGCACTATAATACAGTACAGTACAATACAGTGCAGTACAATACAGTGCAGTACAGTACAGTGCAGTACAGTACAGTGCAGTACAATACAGTGCAGTACAGTACTGTACAATACAGTGCAGTACAATACAGTGCAGTACAGTACTGTACAATACAGTGCAGTACAGTACAGGGCAGTACAGTGGTGTACGGTACAGGGCAGTACAGTGCAGTAAAGTACAGTGCAGTAGAGTGCAGGGCAGTACTGTAGAGTACAGAGCAGTACAGTGCAGTGCAGTACAGTACAGGAGAGTGTAGTACAGTACAGTGCAGTACAGTGCAGGGCAGTGTAGTACAGTGCAGTGCAGTACAGTGCAGGGCAGTATTATAGAGTACAGGGAAGTACAGTGCAGTACAGTACAGGACAGTGTAGTACAGTACAGTGCAGTACAGTGCAGGGCAGTATTATAGAGTACAGGGAAGTACAGTGCAGTACAGTACAGGGCAGTGTAGTACAGTACAGTGCAGTACAGTGCAGGGCAGTGTAGTACAGTGCAGTGCAGTACAGTGCAGGGCAGTATTATAGAGTACAGGGAAGTACAGTGCAGTACAGTACAGGGCAGTGTAGTACAGTACTGTGCAGTACAGTGCAGGGCAGTATTATAGAGTACAGGGAAGTACAGTGCAGTACAGTGCAGTACAGTACAGTGTAGTACTGTAGAGTACAGTGCAGCATGGCAGAGTACCATCAGTGTGAACACTGCAGGCCAGAAGTGCAGATGACACTAAAGGATTACGAAAGTACGTCGTCCTGTGATCCGACAGTACAACAGAGTACAAAAAGGTACAGCACAATGCAATGCAGTACAGTGCAGTACAGTGCAGTACAGGGCAGTACAGTGCAGTACAATACAGTGCAGTACAGTGCAGTACAGTATAATACCATACAGCGCAATAAAGTAAAAGACATCCCAATACAGCACAGTACCATACAGTATAGTACCATACAGCGCAATAAAGCAAAAGACATCCCAATACAGCACAGTACCATACAGTATAGTACCATACAGCGCAATAAAGTAAAAGACATCCCAATACAGCACAGTACCATACAGTATAGTACCATACAGCGCAATAAAGTAAAAGACATCACAATACAGCACAGTACCATACAGTATAGTACCATACAGCGCAATAAAGTAAAAGACATCCCAATACAGCACAGTACCATACAGTATAGTACCATACAGCGCAATAAAGTAAAAGACATCACAATACAGCACAGTACCATACAGTATAGTACCATACAGCGCAATAAAGTAAAAGACATCACAATACAGCACAGTACCATACAGTATAGTACCAGTAGTCATCAGATCAACCATCACTTTTATGCAGATGACTCTCAGATTCTAAGCAGTGACACACCTGAAAATGTACCTTCTCTCTTGATAAACATGGCCTACTGCTTTCAAGATATCCAAAACTGGATGATAGAGAACAAGTTACAACTAAACGCTGATAAAACTGAAGCCATGCTTGTAGGGACCAAAAACAAACTCTCTTCCATTACAACAGCTTCAATAGAATTCGGCAATGCATCAGTCCCTCTATCCACTGCTGTAAAGTATCTAGGGGTCATTATTGACAACACACTCTCTATGCAAAAATTCATCACCCAGACCTGCCAGTCGTGCTTCTATCAATTACGACGTATTAGTGCAATTCGAAAGTACCTGTCCACAGACGCAACATCAAAACTCGTGGCATCTCTCATCCTTTCACGTCTGGACTATTGCAATTCTCTTTTGGCTGGTCTGCCAGCATCATCTATCCACTCCCTTCAACGTATTCAAAACTCTGCAGCTTGACTAGTCCTCAGAAAGAAAAAATCTGAGCACATTACCCCTCTCTTGCGATCTCTCCACTGGCTGCCTGTGCCACAAAGAATAAACTATAAGATCAGTACCCTCTGTTACAAATGTCTCCACAAAACAGCACCCTCCTACCTCTGTGAATGTCTCCACCTGTACACCCCTTCTCGTTCCCTTCGCTCTGCTGCAGATTCCTTGTGCTTACAAATACCTAGATTCAACCAGTCCACTGTTGGCCGTCGCTCTTTCTCTGTTTCTGGTCCATCGATTTGGAATGGCCTCCCTTTCTCTCTTCGCCAAAGACCTTCTTTTGACACTTTTAAATCTGGCCTCAAGACATATTTGTTTCAAACCTAAGAATTTCCTCTCCTGTTTCATTTCATAGCTATCCCTGCTTTTTAACAGCCAAAGATTCCATCACCTTGCCAAAGTGTATAACCTGTGTGTGTGTGTGTGTGTGTGTGTGTGTGTGTGTGTGTGTGTGTGTGTGTGTGTGTGTGTGTGTGTGTGTGTGTGTGTGTGTGTGTGTGTGTGTGCATTTGGACTTGTTAGAACTATTACTTGCCATTGGTTGCATGACTGTGTAAGAATGAGTTGAGTGCAAGCGCTTTGATTTGTCTGTGCAAGATACAGCGCTATATAAGTTCCATTTATTATTATTATTATTATTATTACCATACAGCGCAATAAAGTAAAAGACATCACAATACAGCACAGTACCATACAGTATAGTACCATACAGCGCAATAAAGTAAAAGACATCACAATACAGCACAGTACCATACAGTATAGTACCATACAGCGCAATAAAGTAAAAGACATCACAATACAGCACAGTACGATGCGGCACCAAACAATGAACAAGGCACATCACTCCACTCCCCAAAAGTCCTTCGGGTGAGACTATAAACCGACGTCCCGAGTGCGAACGCACGCAGAACATATTGCGCACACGTTAAATCCTATTCCGCTTTTCGTAAGAGTATGCCATTGTGTGCCCGTGGGAACAGATGACAGAATTTGTAAAACCGCATACACACAGGGTCTGGATGTAAAAAAAGCACAAAAGTGCTTATTCCATTATCCTCGATATAAAACAATTCAAAAATACAGTACAACTACTGACGATAGACTTCAGGGGTCCAGGTGTGCTGGGCAGTGAAGCTGGACACCGAGGCCTGACAGAGGTACGTAGCGCTGTGGTCAGAGCGCTCCACCACCACCGTCAGTGTGTTCTGTCGGTCCACTGTGCCATTACCCTGCACATGGTCTGTGTTTTTGCCGTGCAGCTGTGTGGTCACCCCGTTACTGTCTGCACACACACACACACACACACACACACACACACACACACACACACACACACACACACACACACACACACACACACACACACACACCTTGAAACCAGAATCTGGTACAGTGTAAAAGCTGTTTTACATAATGTTCAGGCACAAATTACATTTTTAAACACAACTGACATTTTTGTGGTTGCTAAGGAGTAGAGATTGTTTTACTGGGAGGCCTGTACCCAAACAGCACTGTGCAGTACAGGTGTGTGTGCTTTGCTGTGTCACCATCCCTCAGGTCACTGTCACCATCCCTCAGGTCACTGTCACCATCCCTCAGGTCACTGTCACCATCCCTCAGGTCACTGTCACCATGCAGTCAGGTCACTGTCACCATCCCTCAGGTCACTGTCACCATGCAGTCAGGTCACTGTCACCATGCAGTCAGGTCACTGTCACCATCCCTCAAGTCACTGTCACCATGCAGTCAGGTCACTGTCACCATCCCTCAGATCACTGTCACCATCCCTCAGGTCACTGTCACCATGCAGTCAGGTCACTGTCACCATGCAGTCAGGTCACTGTCACCATCCCTCAGGTCACTGTCACCATGCAGTCAGGTCACTGTCACCATCCCTCAGATCACTGTCACCATCCCTCAGGTCACTGTCACCATGCAGTCAGGTCACTGTCACCATGCAGTCAGGTCACTGTCACCATGCAGTCAGGTCACTGTCACCATCCCTCAGGTCACTGTCACCATGCAGTCAGGTCACTGTCACCATGCAGTCAGGTCACTGTCACCATGCAGTCAGGTCACTGTCACCATCCCTCAGGTCACTGTCACCATCCCTCAGGTCACTGTCACCATCCCTCAGGTCACTGTCACCATGCAGTCAGGTCACTGTCACCATGCAGTCAGGTCACTGTCACCATCCCTCAGGTCACTGTCACCATGCAGTCAGGTCACTGTCACCATCCCTCAGGTCACTGTCACCATCCCTCAGGTCACTGTCACCATCCCTCAGGTCACTGTCACCATGCAGTCAGGTCACTGTCACCATGCAGTCAGGTCACTGTCACCACGCAGTCAGGTCACTGTCACCATGCAGTCAGGTCACTGTCACCATGCAGTCAGGTCACTGTCACCATGCAGTCAGGTCACTGTCACCATGCAGTCAGGTCACTGTCACCATGCAGTCAGGTCACTGTCACCTGGCAGTCAGTCAGGTCACTGTCACCATGCAGTCAGGTCACTGTCACCATGCAGTCAGGTCACTGTCACCATGCAGTCAGGTCACTGTCACCATGCAGTCAGGTCACTGTCACCATGCAGTCAGGTCACTGTCACCATGCAGTCAGGTCACTGTCACCATGCAGTCAGGTCACTGTCACCATGCAGTCAGGTCACTGTCACCATGCAGTCAGGTCACTGTCACCATGCAGTCAGGTCACTGTCACCATCCCTCAGGTCCACACTTTGGCAGACTCCAGCCTGGACCCTCAGGTCACTCCAGACTGCAGGTCTGACGCTCTGACCATCCTCCCGCCCCTCTGCTTCCTCCACCCGCCCCCTCCTTCACCCCCTCCTCCTCCTTCACCCCCCCCCCCCCCCAGCAGCCTATCAAGGCCCTACACCCCCCTCCTCCTCCTCCTCCTCCTCCTCCTCATCTTCACCACTGACCTGTCTTCAGCCACCGGATGTCTGGGGCGGGTTTGCTGCCCTCTGTCCTGCAGATGACCTTGACCTCTGACCCCTCGTTGATGACGTCATGCGGGCCCATGATGGTTATGGATTGGACTGGAACTGTTCATCATCAACAGTGTGTGTGTGTATCTGAGTGTCCATGTGTCTATGTGTGTGTGTGTGTGTCTGTGTGTCTGTGTGTCTGTGCGTGTGTGTGTGTGTGTGTGTGTGTGTGTGTGTGTGTGTGTGTGTGTGTGTGTGTGTGTGTGTGAGTACGTGTGTGTGTGAGTGCGTGTGTGTGTGTCTGTGTGTGTCTGTGTGTGTCTGTGTGTGTCTGTCTGTGTGTGCGCGCGCGCGCGTATATATTTAAGACTAGGCTTGACTTTACATCATTTTCATGTCTATCAAAAAGCACTCACCTATTCATTCATTCAAATATTCAGTCATTTTCCTTTTTTATTTTTAACCTCCGCTTCCCTCCACTCTCACTTGCTCACTCTGTCTGTCTGTCTGTCTGTCTCCCCCCCCCCTTCCTCCCCACCTCTCTTTCTCTCCCAGAGCACTGACCTAGGACGGTGATGTTGTCACAGTGAAGGAGATGGCCGCTGTCCGCATCCTCGCAGCAGTACACCCCTTCATCCCCCAGCTCCACCCGCTTCACGATCAGCGAGGGCTCTGCCCCCGGGCCACCCCTACCCGCAATCAGCCTGTACTTGCCGCCCTCTGCAAAGCTGCACAGGCATGTTTTGATTGCCTTCTTCAGGTTTAACGCCGACATTCCTTACACTCTGCTTTTTCTTCTCTTTTATTTATTTACCTATTTATTCATTCATTCATGTATTCTTTAATTCATTCTTTTATTTCCAAAGAATAAATGGCCGCTGAAATTGGCCGCTAAATTTCCATAGAATAAAACTCGTAGGTTGCTTTTTACAGCCAGTTCCCGTGTGGATGCAGTTTTGTAAATGTTGTAACCTGTTCCCACAAATACACAATGGCCTACTCTTCCGAAAGACGGAACAGGTTTTAAAGTGTGCACAAGGTGTTCTGCGTGCGTTCACACACGGGACCTCGATTCATGGTTTATAGTCTCATCTGAAGACTTTTCTATCAAGATGCCAATGCACTTTAACCCTATGCTTTAAATGCCGACTGCAGAAACACCCAGAGCCGGGGAGGGGGGAGGAGGGGAGAGGGGGGAGTACAAGAAATATCCGACTGCCGTGTTCAGTGTCCACTGTTCATAGACCAGCCAGGTACTGCAGCGGCCTGTGAAACACACTCTCTGTCTCTCTCTGTCTCTGTCTCTCTCTCCCTCTCTCTCTCTCTCTCTCTCTCTCTCTCTCACACACACACACACACACACACAGGGGAAAAGTCCATTAATGTTTTGGGGCACAACCAACAGTCATTGCCCTGACTTCAGGCGAGACATACCCTGTCCAGTTTAAGTTGAAAGTTAGGCTACACCACACATTTCAAGGACATTGCTTATACCGCCATCAATCTACAATTCCCCTAATTTTATGATCAACTCCCGTGGAAACATTACCAACATGGCCGTTAACGCAGTAGCAACAGCAACAGACGCTGGACATTGTGAAGAAAAGGCAATGATAATATTGGATTTCACCACAGAAAATTAGACCTTAACATCAGAAGGGAGAAACTGACGTGGACTGGAGCCCCCCCCCACTCCCCCCTCCCCCCTCCCCCCCCCCCCCCTCCCGCCTGTACCTGGACCCTGGCCTTGGGTGGTGATGACGTTGCTGCCGATGACGTTGCTGCCGATGACGTTGCTGCCGATTACGTTGCTGCCGGGGCCTCGCCACAGGAGGGCGGAGAGTGAGGGGGGGCGGGGGGAGAGCACACAGGTCACCAGGGCGTTGCCGTGAAGCATCACGGGAATGGTCGTCTTCCCCTGGCCACCCAGTGCTTGAAGCACAAAGTGCCCGGATGTCAGCATCACCATCCACACCCACATGTCCGTTGGCCCTGACGTCAGCCTGGTGGACAGATGACGACGTCAAGTTCTGATTTCAAGAGAAAGTTAGAATCCTGAGAATGATAGTCAGGTTGACGGTAAAGGTCTGCAGTGATGACAGCAGTGAGAACAGCAGCTGGTTTCCACTGCCTTGCTGGGGGAAAGCGATGACTGCAAGAGCGTGTTTAGCCTTCAGTCCAGTCAGTGGACATGTGTCACGTATTAATGCATTGTGATTTCCAAGCCAGGAAAACCCCGAAAGACGTGTTTGGTCTAATTGTAGCACAAAACATTGCTTCCTCTAAAAATGCCAACAAATAATATAACTACCCCGCCCCCCCAAAAAAAAACTACAACAAACAATTCTATCACCTTTTGGATTTCAGCTGGTCTCGGATGGTCATTTTCTGATGCCTCTTGCAGACTCCTCAGTCACGGGTGGCTCCAACCCGAGGCCCTAGCTAGAGAACTGCCGGCCATGAGTCTGACGATGTTGCGACCACTGACATGTCCTCCCTTGTCACACCAGTGCCTTCTTGTCTTCCAGACAGGGGAGTGAACAACAGAAGTCGTCTCTGCTTTTCCTAGTAGTTGGTCTTGCAGAAAAGACTGCTTCAAACTGCTCATTTAGTTCTGTTACTGTTGTTTCAAAAGAATAAGAGGTTGGTTTCTGTTTACAACTCCGTCAAACACCTGCTGGTCCTAAACGAAGGTGTGACACAACACAGAGCGCACAGCACAACCTAGTGCTCTGTCAGCACACCACAACCTAGTGCTCTGTCAGCACCGTCATGTTCAGTCACAGAGCGCACACCACAACCTAGTGCTCTGTCAGCACCGTCATGTTCAGTCACAGAGCGCACACCACAACCTAGTGCTCTGTCAGCACACCACAACCTAGTGCTCTGTCAGCACACCACAACCTAGTGCTCTGTCAGCACAGCACAACCTAGTGCTCTGTCAGCACAGCACAACCTAGTGCTCTGTCAGCACACCACAACCTAGTGCTCTGTCAGCACAGCACAACCTAGTGCTCTGTCAGCACAGCACAACCTAGTGCTCTGTCAGCACAGCACAACCTAGTGCTCTGTCAGCACAGCACAACCTAGTGCTCTGTCAGCACAGCACAACCTAGTGCTCTGTCAGCACAGCACAACCTAGTGCTCTGTCAGTACAGCACAACCTAGTGCTCTGTCAGCACACCACAACCTAGTGCTCTGTCAGCGCCATCATGTTCAGTCACAAAGCGCACACCTGCAGGACTGCCCCAGCTGGACACACTGCCCACACCCAGGCCTTTGCCTCTGACCTGCCAAGTCAAAGAGGGGAGAGGGAGTGGTGGGGGCAGAGGTGGAGGGTGGGGATGATGCCAACATGAGTAATGGCTATTTGTAATCAGGCAAACATCAACTTTCCCATCTGAACAACAGGAGTTAGTGTCGTTTAATGCTCTCTCTCTCTCTCTCTCTCTCTCTCTCTCTCTCTCTCTCTCTCCTCTCTCTCTCTCTCTCTCTCAGTCCTGCAGGTGTGTAACAACTACGTGTACCATTTTACAATGTGTAGATGTTTATTGTTATGACTTTATAAGTTTGGTTGTTGTTTTCTTCTTGGTTTTGTTGTTGTTGTTTGCTTTTCTCTTTTTTTTCTTTCTGTTTCTTTGGGGTTTTTTTTCTTTTCCTTTTATTTTGTTGTTGTTGCTGTTTGTTTTTTTTGGAGGGGTGGTGGTTGTTTTTTGTTTTTTGTTGTTGGTTGTTGTTTGTTTTCGGGGGGGGGGGGGGGAGGTTAGGTTTTCTTTCATTTGTTTGTTGTTGTGGGTTGTTGTTTTTTTAATTTTTGGTTTTGTTTTGTTTTTTCTTTTTTGTTTTGGTTTTTTAAAAATCTATTTTGTGTGTGTTTTTAAAGGTTTATTTCCCTTTGTTTCTACTGCGTGAGAGTATAAGTATTGGGTTATTATAAGATGTATCCCTACGGGCGGGGACTGGATGTAAAAAAAGCACATGAGTGCTTATTCATTATCCTCGAAATAAAAGAATTTGTCATATTCCTTGTCTCTCATTGGTGTGTCCTTTAATAAGAATTTTCAAGTACATATAAAACAGTAGGCCTCTACACATTCTTCCTTTTTCCTTCTTTAATTTAACGTCTGTTCTGCTCTGTGTGTGTGTGTGTGTGTTTAGATGAGTACATTTTCAAAACAAATGTTTTATTTCGAGGATAATGGAATAAGCATTCAGGTGGGGGGTTTGTTTGTTTGTTGTTTTTTTAAACATCTAGTCCCTGTGTAGGAACGGTTTTGTAGATTTTATCGTCGGTTTCCACCAGCACACAATGGCCTACTAGTTACAAGAACAGATTACAAGACTAGGTTTCGCCTACCCCCTCCGCCTTTTTCTGTCTCTCCGTATTTCCGTATTCTTCATCAAGGAGAAGTTCCAAGGTGTCTGTTTTAGGGTCCAGTATCAGAGTTTACCTGGAGAACGTTCACATCTTCCTTCACCAGCTGAACAAAAGTGGGGATGTTTACTTGTATGTTTAACGTACAAATCTGTCTGATCTTGTAGTGTTGTTGTTGTTGTTGTTGTCGTCGTCGTCGTCGTCGTCGTCGTCATCATCATCATCATTATTATTATTATTATTATTGTTATTATTATTATTATTATCATTATCTTATTCTTCTAACTATCATCATGATCATTGTTATCGTTATTAGCATCATCATCATCATCATAGTCATCGTCATCAAAGTAGGACAGACGATCCCACCTCCTGTGATCCTAGAGAACAATCCCAGTCTCTCTCCTAAGGGAAGGGAGCTAATTACAGCATGACAGAAACCACGTGGCCGGCGGAGCTGGTGACGTCAGCTAATTATGGCGGGGCGGGGCACGCTCACTGGACACTGTGTGGACACAGGCCCTGCCTGCCCTCCTCTGCTGGTCAGCACAGGCAAGCCTAGGCTAGTGCACACCCACACCCACCCACACACACACCCACACACATTCTGCCTGGGACTTGGTCCATGGATGGGAGGGGAGGGGGGTCTACCGACTTGAACACCCTACAGTTTTTCTTCCTTTCTGTCTGTCTTTCTGCTTCAGGTGAGGATCACTAGACGACAGGAACAAGCGGGATGAGGCGAAGAAAAGACGTCAACTTCCATTTCGACAACCCGTCTTCTCCAGATGTCAAACGTCTTTCTCTTTCTCTGTCCAACCATTCTCTCTCTCAACTGGTAAACGAAGCAACGCACAGATCTGGTCATATTTTAGACTGGCTGATTACTAATGCTTCATTCAATCTTGTCACATCTGTTTCTGTCACCGACGAACTGCATTCTGATCATTCCGCCATTCTTTTCCATCTTAACATCACAAAACCTGTCAGAAAGAAGAAAAATGTTACTCGTCGCAATCTTAAGGCCTTAGACATTCATACCTTCTCTTCACAAGCTTCCGAACGTTTTTCACAAACCTCTGACCACACTGACCTCTCTGATCACTATAACACTATTCTCCGCCAACTGCTTGATGAGCATGCACCTCCTACTGACCATCTCCTCCCTGACAGACCCTGTGCGCCATGGTATACCCAAGACATCTTGATAGCGAAGCGCAAACGCCGGCAACTAGAACGGCAGTGGCGGAAATCAAAAACCTAAATCAACAAACAGCTTTTCCGAAAACAAATAAACAAAGTCAAACTCTTAATCCATTCTGCAAAGACAGACTACTACTCTTCCCAAGTACTCTGTGCTACATCCATAAAATCTCTTTTTTCCCTCACCTCAAATCTCCTTGGATCTGCAAAAACAACTCCTCTGCCTAACACCCACAGCCTGTCTGAACTTCCATCCATATTTTCTGCCTTCTTCTCAGACAAAGTTCGAAACATACGCTCCATACTGGATCAGACTCGATTACAGCCTGCGCCTTCTGATCCCCAGTTCACTGGCACTCCTCTCTTTTCCTTCCATCCCACAAGTGAAAAAGAAATCATGACAATTCTGAAGGAAATGACTATAAAATCATGCGACCTTGATCCCATACCTGCTCCTGTTTTCTCACAATGCCTTCCACAACTTGTACCTATTATCACTAAAATAGTAAATTCATCTCTTGTGTCAGGAAATTGTCCATCAGCTCTTAAAACAGCAATAGTCACACCTCTACTGAAAAAGCACGACCTCGATCCCAACATTCTGAAGAATTATAGGCCTGTCTCAAACTTACCCTTTGTCTCTAAAGTACTAGAAAAAGTCGTTCTCAAACAGCTCAACAGTCACCTTCATTCCGATGATCTCCTTCCTACTTTTCAATCTGCCTATCGCCCCAACCACAGCACCGAAACCACCCTAGTCCACACTTTAGATACACTTCTACTTGCTTCTGATGCAGGAAAAATGTCCCTCCTCACTCTTCTTGACTTATCTGCAGCCTTTGATACCATAGATCACTCAATTCTTCTTTCTCGCTCCAAAATAGTTTGGTATTAACGGCACAGCCCTCACCTGTTTTACTTCATACCTCACAGACAGGTTTCAGAAAGTTATTGTAAACAAAATTCAATCAAAACCTGCCAAAATGGAATGTGGAGTCCCGCAGGGATCAGTCCTGGGCCCTGTTCTCTTTACTCTCTACACTGCTCCACTCTCACATATAATAAACAACCACCATATTGATCAGAGGTGTTCCTCTGCTACTGGTAACCTGTAACCCAGTACTACCTGTCTCAGTGGGGAGATAACCCGACCCAAAAATCCCCAGCTATGGGAAAATAGCAGCTTGGAGAGGAGATGGGCGCCACCAAGCAATCCACGCCCACAGAAATACCTACATGGACAACACTGCAAGGAAAGACATGCCGGATCGGTTGAGGCCCGGAATACCAACAACCGCGCCTTCCATTGGAGCGTTCCAGGATGGAGGTGGAAAATATGCGACTGGGACGCAAACTACAGCTATCAAACTCCAGGCTGAAAGGACCATCATTGGTAACAGACACGTACCTTACACGCAGTGGGAATCCCAAGGCAACCCACGAACTTGAGATACCCAAAGGGATATG
>CM054150.1:61528105-61545605 GCA_028751875.1 Rapana venosa
ACAAGACAGGCCACTAAGATCAGGATAGTATGACAGCAACACAGACAAGGCCACTAAGATCAGGATAGAATGACAGATATAGCAATACAGACAGGGCCACTAAGATCAGGATAGAATGACAGCAACACAGACAGGCCCACTAAGATCAGGATAAAATGACAGCAACACAGACAGGGCCACTAAGATCAGGATGGTATAACAGCAACACAGACAGGGCCACAAAGATCAGGATAGAATGACAGCAACACAGACAGGGCCACAAAGATCAGGATAGAATGACAGATACAGCAACACAGACAGGGCCACTAAGATCAGGATAGTATAACAGCAACACAGACAGGGCCACAAAGATCAGGATAGAATGACAGCAACACAGACAGGGCCACAAAGATCAGGATAGTATGACAGCAACACAGTCCGGGCCACTAAGATCAGAATAGAATGACAGCAACACAGACAGGGCCACTAAGATCAGGATAGAATGATAGATATATCAACACAGACAGGGCCACTAAGATCAGGATAGAATGATAGATATAGCAACACAGACAGGGCCACAAAGATCAGGATAGAATGACAGCAACACAGACAGGGCCACGAAGATCAGGATAGTATGACAGATACAGCAACACAGACAGGGCCACTAAGATCAGGATAGAATGACAGATATAGCAACACAGACAGGGCCACGAAGATCAGGATAGTATGACAGCAACATAGACAGGGCCACTAAGATCACGATAGTATGACAGCAACACAGACAGGGCCACAAAGATCAGGATAGAATGACAGCAACACAGACAGGGCCACAAAGATCTGGATAGAATGATAGATACAGCAACACAGGCAGGGCCACTAAGATCAGGATAGTATGACAGCAACACAGACAGGGCTACTAAGATCAGGATAGTATGACAGATACAGCAACACAGACAGGGCCACTAAGATCAGGATAGAATGACAGATATAGTAACACAGACAGGGCCACTAAAATCAGGATAGAATGACAGCAACACAGACAGGGCCACTAAGATCGGGATAGAATGACAGCAACACAGACAGGGCCACTAAGATCAGGATAGTATGACAGCAACACAGACAGGGCGACTAAGATCAGGATAGTATGACAGCAACACAGAAAGGGCCACTAAGATCAGGATAGAATGACAGATACAGCAACACAGACAGGGCCACTAAGATCAGGATAGAACGACAGATATAGCAACACAGACAAGGCCACAAAGATCAGGATAGTATAACAGCAACACAGACAGGGCCACAAAGATCAGGATAGAATGACAGATACAGCAACACAGACAGGGCCACTAAGATCAGGATAGAATGACAGCAACACAGACAGGGCGACTAAGATCAGGATAGAATGACAGCAACACAGACAGGGCGACTAAGATCAGGATAGTATGACAGCAACACAGAAAGGGCCACTAAGATCAGGATAGTATGACAGATACAGCAACACAGACAGGGCCACTAAGATCAGGATAGAATGACAGATATAGCAACACAGACAGGGCCACTAAGATCAGGATAGAATAACAGCAACACAGACAGGGCCACAAAGATCAGGATAGAATGACAGATACAGCAACACAGTCAGGGCCACTAAGATCAGGATAGAATGACAGCAACACAGACAGGGCCACTAAGATTAGGATAGAATGACAGATACAGCAACACAGACAGGGCCACTAAGATCAGGATAGAATGACAGATATAGCAACACAGACAGGGCCACAAAGATCAGGATAGAATGACAGCAACACAGACAGGGCCACAAAGATCAGGATAGTATGACAGCAAACACGACAGGGCACAAGACAAAAAGAATACAGCAACAAGACAGGGCACTAAGATCAGGATAAAAGACATGCAACACAGACAGGGCCACAAAGATCTGGATAGGAATGTATAGATACAGCACACAGACAGGGCCATAAGATCAGGATTAGTAAGACAGCAACACAGACAGGGCTACAAGATCAAGTAATGCAGCAACAAGATCAGGGCACAAAGTCAGATAGAATGATGATCAGCAACACAGACAGGCCACTAAGATAGGATAACAATGACAGCAACACAGACAGGGCCACAAATCAGGATAGAATGACAGCAACACAGACAGGGCCACAAAGATCAGGATAGAATGACAGCAACACAGACAGGGCCACTAAGATCAGGATAGAATGACAGATATAGCAACACAGACAGGGCCACTAAGATCAGGATAGAATGACAGCAACACAGACAGGGCCACAAAGATCTGGATAGAATGATAGATATAGCAACACAGGCAGGGCCACTAAGATCAGGTCTAGTATGACAGCAACACAGACAGAGCTACTAAGATCAGGATAGAATGACAGCAACACAGACAGGGCCACTAAGATCAGGATAGAATGATAGATATAGCAACACAGACAGGGCCACAAAGATCAGGATAGAATGACAGCAACACAGACAGGGCCACGAAGATCAGGATAGTATGACAGATACAGCAACACAGACAGGGCCACTAAGATCAGGATAGAATGACAGATATAGTAACACCGACAGGGCCACAAAGTTCAGGATAGAATGACAGCAACACAGACAGGGCCACAAAGATCAGGATAGAATGACAGATACAGCAACACAGACAGGGCCACTAAGATCAGGATAGAATGACAGCAACACAGACAAGACCACTAAGATTAGGATAGTATGACAGATACAGCAACACAGACAGGGCCACTAAGATCAGGATAGAATGACAGATATAGCAACACAGACAGGGCCACAAAGATCAGGATAGAATGACAGATATAGTAACACAGACAGGGCCACTAAGATCAGGATAGAATGACAGCAACACAGACAGGGCCACTAAGATCAGGATAGAATGACAGCAACACAGACAGGGCGACTAAGATCAGGATAGTATGACAGCAACACAGAAAGGGCCACTAAGATCAGGATAGAATGACAGATACAGCAACACAGACAGGGCCACTAAGATCAGGATAGAACGACAGATATAGTAACACAGACAGGGCCACTAAGATCAGGATAGAATGACAGATATAGTAACACAGACAGGGCCACAAAGATCAGGATAGAATGACAGCAACACAGACAGGGCCACAAAGATCAGGATAGAATGACAGATACAGCAACACAGACAGGGCCACTAAGATCAGGATAGAATGACAGTAACACAGACAGGACCACTAAGATTAGGATAGTATGACAGATACAGCAACACAGACAGGGCCACTAAGATCAGGATAGAATGACAGATATAGTAACACAGACAGGGCCACTAAGATCAGGATAGAATGACAGATATAGTAACACAGACAGGGCCACTAAGATCAGGATAGAATGACAGCAACACAGACAGGGCTACTAAGATCAGGATAGAATGACAGCAACACAGACAGGGCGACTAAGATCAGGATAGTATGACAGCAACACAGAAAGGGCCACTAAGATCAGGATAGAATGACAGATACAGCAACACAGATAGGGCCACTAAGATCAGGATAGAACGACAGATATAGCAACACAGACAAGGCCACAAAGATCAGGATAGTATAACAGCAACACAGACAGGGCCACAAAGATCAGGATAGAATGACAGATACAGCAACACAGTCAGGCCACTAAACCGGTAAAAATGACAGCAAACCCGCAGGGCCCTAAGATTAGGAAGTATGACAGATACAGCAACACAGAAAGGGCACTAAGATCGGGTAGAATGACAGATATTAGCAAAACGACGCCAAAATCAGGTTCAAAACGCCCAACCCCCTTTTTTTTTTTTAAAAATTAAAAAACAGCCCAAAAAAAGGAAGTTGACCAAAAGGGGCCCGAAATAATGTTGACGCCCCGACGGGAAAAAAACCCTTTTTGGGGGGGGGGCCCAAAATAGGTGTTTAAGCCCAAAGGGAAAAAAAAAAGATTGTAACAAAACAGGGCCAAAAAAAAAAAAAAAAGGGGGCAAAAAAAGGAAGTACAGAAAGAACGGCGGGCCAAAAAAACGGATTAAAAACATAAAAACAGGGAAAAGTTAGGATGGAAAAAACCCCGAAAAAAAGAAACCCCAAATAGGAGAATGAAATATTTCAAGGGGAAAATAAGATGGTAACGTATAGAAAAGACAGGGCCATAAAAAAGAAAAAAGAAAACAAAGGGCATAAATGGTTTTTGGGGCAAAAAAAAGGGGCTAAGTAAAAAGATACAAAAAAGGCCATAAATGGTGAATACAGAAAAAAAAACCACTAAAAAAGGGTTTTTAAAAACCCCCCAAAAATTTTTTTTTTTTTTAAAAACCCAAACCAAAAGAAAATTGCAATTTCAGCAAAAAAAATACCTTGTAAAAAAGACAGAAAGAAAAGGCCCAAAAAAAATGTTGCAAAAAGAAAAAAAAAGGGGCAAATGGTTTTAAAAGAAGATATGCCACAGGGGAAAATAGGTAGTGAAATACAAAAAGGGGGGGGACTAAACGTTTAAAAAAAAAACCCAAAGAACAAAATGGTGTTACGAAAACGGGGGCCCCAAAAAAATTTTGCACTGACCCGGGGCCCCAAAAAAATGGAAAAAAAAAAAGGGGCCCAAAAAATTGGATAATTGGCCCCCAAAAAAAAGGGGATTTTTTTAAAAAAAAAAATTTTGGGAAAAAAATTTTTAGGGCCAATAATTTAAAAAAAGGGGAAAATGGGGGGACCAAAAAGGGAAAAAAAGGGGAAATTATGAGGGAGAAGGCAGGAAATGGGATTGAAGGGGAATAAGATCAGATGAATAAGAAAAAGAACAGGCACAAAATAGGTTAGAAGAAAACAACGTGGAATAAAAGAAAATGAGGAAAAGTAAGGCAAAGTAGGAAAAAGAACCAAGGAATAAGGGAATAGAAGGTTGAAGAAAAACAAGGAATAGAGAGTGAAGATAGAAAGGGCCAAGTAGGATTTTAAAACCCCCCCGAGGCAATTAAGCATGATAGAAGGAAAACTAGGGAAACAGAGAAAATGCAAAAAAGACCCCAATCAAGGGTTGAAAAACCAAAGGGGGAAGTAAGTTGGTAAAGTGCAAGGGCAGAAGAAGAACAGACAAGATAAGAAAAAGATAAAGGGGAGTTGATGAAAGGAAGTGAAATTTGGGGGTTAAAAAACCAGGATTTGAAGAAAGGATGGTAAAATTATTTGAAGGGGGTAGATTACTTTCCTTCCCCTTTTTCTGTACTTATGCTTTTAAAAACCTTTTTCTTTCCTTTTCCCCAGGTTTATTTAAAGGACCAAAATTAATTGAATTGAGGGTGTACTCTTAAGTGCCTGTTTTTTGAATTTTTTTTTGTTTTGGAGACGTTGTTGAGGTTTCTGTTTTTTACTTAATTAATCGCTGGTTTACTTTTGTAAGGGCGTTCTGGAGGATTTTGCGAAAGAAGGTTGGGAAAAATTTGGGGAAAAAGAATTTCGATACGTGGGTTTTTAAAAAAATTTTTGAAAAAAAAGTGATAAGGGGCCATGCCCCCACATAATTATACTCAAAAGATAAAAAATAGGGTTTTTTGTAAATTTAGAAAATTAGGTTTTTGTTTCAATTGATGTGTGGTGTTTTAAAGAACAGCCCTTTCTCCTTGTGTATGGGTTTAAAATGAATTTAAGATGGGATGAAAGTTAAAAGTGTAAAACTTTTTAAATTTGGGATGGAAAATTTTTTTTTAGAAAGTTTTAGGGGGGTTTTTAGGGACAGAAGGGAATTTAGAAAAGGTTTGGAAAAGTGAAGATTATTTTTTTTTTTACAGGGTTTTTTTTAAAAATTTTTTGGAAAATTTTTGGGGGAAAAAGAGATTGCCAGCCTTGGGTTTAAGAAGTAAAAAATTTAAAAAAAAGAAAAGATTCGAAACCGGAAAAAGGGAAAAAAAGGGGAAAAATTTTACCGTTAATTTTAAATTTCCGGCCCCTAATTATTTAAAAATAAGTTTTATGTTTTAAAAAAGGGGGGGAAAAGTTTATGAGGTAAAAAAGGCTTTGGAAGAATGAATTTTTTTTTTTAAAAAAAAAAAAAAAATCCAAAAAAAAATGGGAAAGATTTTTGAAAAAAAAAGTGAGGTTTTTTGGGGAAAAAGAAAAATTTGGAAATTTTTTTAGGAGATTTTTTGAGGAGAAAAAAAATTAGGGGTGAAAAAAAGGAAAAAAATATTTTGGAAGAGTTCAGAAAAAAGAAATTTAGGAAGTAAAAATTAAGAAAAGAAATTTTTAAGAACAGAAAATTTTGGGTAAATTTAAAAAAAAAGTTTGATAAAAAAAGGAATTGAAGGGGGGGGGAAAGGTTTTCCCAGAAAGAACTTTTTTAAAAAAAAATAAAAGGGGGAAATTTAGCGTAAAAAAGTGAATGGGGGTTTTAAAAGAGGGCCGATGGATTTTAGGTGGTTTTTCAAAACTTTGGGTAGTTTTAATTTTTTTGGAGAGTTTTTCGGATTTTGGATCTATCAGGAAGAGATAGATAATTCCCTGTAAAAAAGGGAATACAAATGATCCCAATTAACTAAGAGGAATTTCTTTATGATAAGCAGTAAACTAACAGCCAATAGTAAATAAAAGATTATAAGTGATTTAAGCAAATAATATCACAAATGAATATCAAGCAGCTTCAAGAAAGCTATGTACAATCGATCCTATATTTCTTTATTTGGGTGCCATTCAAAAAAAATTTGTAAACAAACGAAAAAACTATGAGCCCTTTTTATTTCGAAAGGCCTTTGATTCTATTTCGACAATTTTATGGCCCTTTAAGCAAAAGGCATTAAGGGAAAGTTTTTTCAAATGTATAAAAAAAAAAATATGTGCAATGATGTAAAGCTAAAATAAAAAAAAGGGGTAAGTTTAAATGACTTTTTTTTTTTTTTTTTTTTTTTTTTTTTTTTTTTTTTTTTTTTTTTTTTTTTTTTTTTTTTTTTTTTTTTTTTTTTTTTTTTTTTTTTTTTTTTTTTTTTTTTTTTTTTTTTTTTTTTTTTTTTTTTTTTTTTTTTTTTTTTTTTTTTTTTTTTTTTTTTTTTTTTTTTTTTTTTTTTTTTTTTTTTTTTTTTTTTTTGAGGGGGTTAATCAGGGGTTGGGTGTGTCAAGGTTTTTTGGCCTCCTTTTCCTTCTAATTACTTTAAAAATTCGCAAAAACGGAAAGATCCCCTTCTTTTTTTTAAAGGAAACGGAAAACCAAAAATTTAGAGGGAGACTTGGGTTTTTTCCTTTTGTAAATTAAAATTCTTAATTTTTTTGAAATTTTAATTTTTTTGGGTTTTTTACAAAGGTAATGCAAAAATTGTGGAAACGAACCCCCCCAAAGATTAGTTTTTGAAAACCCTGGAAAAAAAGTAATTTTAATTTTTGGGGAAAGGGTTGGTTTTTTGTGAAAATGGTTTTTAAAATTTGTTTTGTTTAAATATTTTGGGGGTGGTTTTAAATTTTTCGGGCCAATTTTAAAAAAGTTTATGTTGTGTCAATTTGGGGACCCAAATTAAACGACAGTTTTTTTTTTAAAAATTTTTAAAAAAATTTTTAAACCCAACCAACCTCAAATAAATTTTAATTTTTTTAAGGGTTGTTTATGACCGGGTTTCGTTTGGGGCAAAAATGGGGGTTTTTCTTTGGGGTGTAAAAATTGACAAAATTATTTTATTCGAAACGAAAAGCCGAAAAAAGGTAAAAATTGTTTTTGAGGGGGCCCACCCGGGAAAATTTTTAAAAAACCCAAAATTTTAATTTTTAAAAGTTTTAAAAGGACCCCCCTTTTTTTAAGTTATTTTAACTTTTGTTTCCCCCGGGAAAAAAAAGAAATTTGGTTGCGGATTTATTTGGGAAAAGGGTTTTTTTTCCAAAAAAGGGTGGGGTCTAAAATTTTCCCTTTAAAAAAAAATGTTTATGTTGTAGGATGCAACATTGGGGAGACCAAACCAAACCCTTTTTTTTTATATACTTTTAAAAGGGGCCATCCCTTTTTTGAATTTTAAATCCCCAATTTGTTTTGGGGTAAAATTATTCCTTTCTCTTTTCTCCCTCTCTCTCTCCTCCTCACCTCCTCTCTCCCTCTCCCTCCCTCTCTCCGTCCCCTCCCTCCTCTCTCCCCCTTTTTGGGGGTATCTTTTTCATCCCCGGAAATTCTTCCATTCCTTCTAATTTTTCTCCTTTAAAAGGATTTATTTTTTTAAATAAAGGGGGAACAACGAAATTTGGGGCCAACTTTAAAAAAAAACCCGTTTTTTTTTTTGGGAAAATTTTGGGTTTTGTGTGGGGGAAACGGGGATTAAAAAAAATTTTACAAAATAATTTCCTTAAAGGGCCCCCGGGTTTTTTGAAAAAAAGGAAAAAGTCTTTATTCCCTTTTCCCCCGGGAAAAAAGTTTAAATCTTTTCTCTTTTGTTTTTTTTTTCCCCTTTTCTTTATTTCCTTTCGGGTTTTTTAGGGGGGCCCCCATTTGTCTTTTTTTTAAAAGGACCGGGCCCTTTGGGGGAAAGGGCTTGTAAATTCTTGCCCGGGGGCTGGGGCCCTGTCTTTTCCCCTTTCTGAAAAAAAAGATTAACTTTTTCTGGTTTTTTTTGCCCCTTTTCCTTTTTGTTTCTTTTTCCTGCCCCTTTTTCTTTGGGGACGGTTTTGGATGTTTTTGTTCTCTTTTTGTCTCTTTTCTCTTTTGTCTGTCTCTGTTTCTGTCCTGACTTTTCTCTGTGTCCCCTGTGGTTGTCTTGTGTCTCTGCCTATTCTTGTCTGCCTTCTTCTTTTTTTTTGCCCCCTTTTGCTTCTAAATTCAACCACCTTTTCGGCCCTGGTGGGGTTTTCTCCTTTCCAAACCCCTTTCCCCAAACCCCTATCCTTTTTTAAAACCCCTGGTTAAAAACTCCCCTTCTCCACAAAAAAACACAAAACCAAAAACAAAATGGGAAAACCCATTCCCCAAATCTCACAACAAACACCACACACCAAACCTCAAACACACACCCCCCAAACACACCCCAAAACACCCCACACTCATACACCCAAAAATTCACACCAAAAAACCCCTAAAACACAAACACTCTACACCCCAAAACACCTCAACCCCTCAACACAACAAATCACACACACCCAACACACACACCAAAACTGGGGGAATTCCATTTCCCAATAGAAAAAGCCCAAAATTTCACTCAGGTTTCCCACAAAACAACCAAACCCCAAGATTCCCCAAAAAACTTCCCAGCATACCATTCAAAAAAAAAAAAAAACAAAAAGGGGGGGGGGGGGGAAATAATAAAGGGGGGTAAAGGGGGGGAAGGGGTTTAAAGAAAAGGTTTTGTGGGAAGGGGGGGGAGGAGGTTCAACAAACCCAGACCGCCCCCAAAAACCCGGGGGCAATTTTCCTGTTGGGGGAAAGGGGAAAAGGGGGGACAAAATAAAAAAAAAAGGGGTCAGGGGGGGATAAAAAAAGGGGGGGGTAGGGTCTAGAAAAAAAGGGGGGGGAGGCCCCCAAAACATCCCAAAAAAGAAAGGAAATCCCGGTCAGGGCCCAAAACCAAAAACAAAACCGGCGGGAGAATTAAAAAACACAAAAAACACACACACACAGGGGAGTCGATAAAAAACCACACCACACACACACACCCAAGGGGGAAAAATCTAAAAACACACACAAAAGGGCCGGCCCCCCCAAACCACACAAAACACCGGGGGAGATCTAAAAACACCCCCAAAAACCACGGGGCCCACAAAACCCCACACACAGGAAAGGACCCCTTCCCACCACCACACACACACACCACACACATGGCCAAAAAGGAGATCAAACACACCCCCACACAAAAAAACCACACAAAATGGGCCAGGGTTTTCCAACACACACCAAAAAAACACAAGGGACGGAAAACAAACACACACACACGCCAAAAACGCACACGAACCACAACACATGGGAAAGGAGATCTAGAAAACAAACACAGGGCCCCGCACACACCCCAAACCCCCTTTGTCCCTGAAGGGAATATATTTTTTATTGCTTTTTTTGATAATTTTAAAAAAATTTATATAAAAAATATATATGTGTTTTGGGTGTGTGTGTGGGGTGTGTGAAAAAAAAAGGGAAAATGTGTGCACCTCAGCCCCAAAACGCGGGATGAAGACAGACTACAGCAGAAAACAGAAGACGTACAGACGGGCCCAACAACAGGGGGAAGCCCTAAGAAAAAAGACGGGACAGGCAGACAGAAAAGAAGGGGGGAAGAACAAAAGAAACTACATCCCATACAAAACCAACAAAAAGAAGACGGGAACAGACAGATTGGGTCCCACAAGGCGGGCTTTGGTGGGGTTTGGGGGGGTTTTTTTTCTTTGGGTGGGATGGAATGGGGGGGGTGGGGGGGGGGTGGGGACAAAGGGAGGGGTTTTTCTTGTTTAAAACCCTTTTCCCCTCTTAAACCGGGTGTGTGGGGTTTGTGTAAGGGTGTGTGTGTGGTTTGGGTGGTGGAGTTTTGTGTGTGTGTGTGTGTGTGTTTGTGTGTGTGGTGGGGGTGTTGTTGGTGTTGGGTGTGGTTTTATGTGTGTGTGTAAATGTGTGGGTGTGTGGGTGTTGTGGTTGGTGTTTTGTGTGTGGTATGGGGGTGTGGTGTGTGTTGTGTGTTGTGTAGTGATTTTGGGGGTTGGTTTGTGTGTGTTTTTTCTGTGTGTGTATGTGTGTGTGTTTACACCCCCACACATGCATTCAAAAAACACCCATGCACACATATATTTTTTGGTGTAAAAGGGTTGTTTTGTCTTTTTTTCCCCTTGACTTAATGGAAATAAAGTTTTTAAATCTTTGATTTTTAAATTCTTCACAAAACACCCCAAACCTACAAAAACCACAAAACAAAAACCACACACCCCCAAAACCCCCGCGGGGCCCCGCGGGGGTTAAAAAGGGGGGAGAGGGATACCCTAGTGGTTAAAATTTTGCGTCGCAATTGACGATTTTTTTGTTCCTGTTAAAGGGGGGTTTTTTCCCCTGGAGTTAACTTTCAGTGCAGACCCAATCCCCCTTCCTTCGGATTTTGGTTTAAAAACCCGACCCCACGTGGGGAAAATGAAGCAAAACTTTAATTGTGCAACAAAAAAATTCCTTTTCCCGTTTTTTTCGTAACAGAGGCTATTGCGTGCCGGGGGAAAGGGGAAAGACAACTTTAAAAAAAACCCTTTACACAGGGAAAACGGGAAATGAAAAAAAGGAGGTTAGTATGTTTTCCCATTAATCGATATAAAAAAAACAAATAAATAATAAATAAAAAAAATAAAAAAATTTAAAAATAAAAAAAAACCACAAAACACCTTACAAACACAATAAAAACTCCACCCAACAAGCCAACAACACACACACACACAAAACACAACACACACAAAAACCCCCAAACACACACACACAAAAACACAACCACACATTTTTTCACACGCATTTATTTCCCCCAAATGCCCCTTCCACAAAAATTTTTTTAAAGAATTAAATTAGTTGGGGGTTTGGAAAACATAGATTTCATTTTAAACCAAATGGCCTTTTTTTGGGGTTTTTTAAAGTAATAAAAAATTTAAAAATTGTCCCCGGGTTAAATTATTCAAAGGGATTTTTTTTTTAAAATTGGAAAAAGTTTTAAAAAAACCCCCTCCCCACAAAAATTCCCAAAAAAACAAAAAAAAAAAACCAACCACCCCCCCAAGAAAAACCCCAAACCCCTTTTTTAAAAAAAAAACCAAAAAAAAAGGGAAAAAAAAAACCAAACCCCCAACTTAAACCCATTACAAAAACAAATTTCACCCATCCCCCAAACAAACACAAAAAAACAAACCACCCCCACACCACAAAACACAAAACAACACAACAACAACACCCCACACAAAACACAAAACACAAAACCACACAAAACCCCAAAATTTTTTTTAAAAATTTTTAGACATGGGGGGAAAAAAAATGTGCGAGGCCCCACCCCCTTTAAGGGGGTTTTTTTGTTATGAGAAATTAAAACGGGAAACCGGGTAAAACCCCCAAAAGGGGGTTTATAATTTTTGTAAAGGGGTTTTGTAAAATAAGGAAAAAACATACCACAAAAACACCCACACCACCACAAAACAAACAACACTAAAACCCACATCACTCACACCTCACTACCACTCAAGAAGAAAAAAATTTGTTTTTAAAAAAAATTAATAACATAAAAAGAAGAGAAAGTGTTTGAAAATAAAAAAAGAGAGACAGAAACCCAGATAGGGTTATTAAGCCCAACGAAAAATAGGAAAATAGAAGAAAGGGTTTTTTTGTTGGGTTTTGTTTGATTGATTGGTTGACTGATTGATTGACTGTTTGATTGTTTTGTTTGTTTTTTTTTGATTTTTGATGATTGTTTGACAAAATTAAATTGATGAAAAATCTTTTTTCCCAAGGGGTTTCAGATAAGTTTTGACTTATTTTTTTTCAGGGGCTTTTGCCCTGAAAAGATTTTTGATAGTCAAAGAAATAGCTTCAGGAAAACGGGTGTGTGTGTTGTGTGGGGGTGTGGTTTTGGGTGTGTGTTTTGTGTTTGTGGGGGGGAGATGAAACCCATAATCCCATATATTGAGAACTTTTTAAAAAATTAACAGCGGGCCTAAACAGTGGGCAGGGCATGAATTAAAACCCAGGGTTAAAAGAGAGTTCAAGCCCTTTTTTTCAAAAAAAAAAAAGAAAATTTTTGGGTTTAGCCCTCACAAGGGGAAATTCCCAAGGGGGAGGATTTTTCCACCAAATTTACACACCCAAAAACAACTCTTACAACAAAAGGGGCTGCCACAAGAAGACAAGGCCCACATTTTCCTTTCTTTTTTTTTTTTCAGGGGGGGTGCAACTTAACAACTAACACCTATAGATTTGTGAAAAACCCAGGTGGAAATGGGGGGTTTTATGCAACTTTTTTCTTTTCCATAATAAATAAACCTTTCCCTCTCCATATAAAACCCTAAATGCGAACTTTTTTTGGATAAACTCCCCCTTTAAATACGCCCTCCCCCACTTTAAATCTTTTGGGGCCAAAGGACATCCCCAAAAAAAGCATGTTGACTTTTAAAAGGGGGTTGAACTAAACCCAAATGTCTATACCCCCCCAAAAACAAATGTAGCTTATAAACCCCAAAAAAAAAGCGCCCAAAATTGATTCATAATTCCAAAAAATTTACTTAAAAATTTAAAAAATAAAGCAATCGAACAAAAAAACCTCCCCACCACAAATTTCTGGGGAGTGAAAATCCAAGGGAAAATTTCCGGGCTGGGAAAAAAACCATTTTCCCATTTGCAAATGAATTTTAAAAAGGGGTATAAAAACTGACAAAAAAATAAAAACATTTTTGGGGCCTTTTTCAAGTTTCACATTCTTTCAAGCTTATTTTCCAATCTTCAATAGATTACGTTTAAACCCCTGGGGGTTTCTTTATTTGCAAACACTTCAACCATTTCTTAAGTCTTTTATAAACTGTTTTAAAACGGGCCCTTCTTAAGAAGACAACCTTGCTAGAAGGGAAATTATCCCTCATTTTAAATATTTTTCCCTACCCCAAAGACTAAGATTTAAAAAAGGCCCCCGGTTTTTTGAGTGACGGGAAATTGGTTTCCCTCCCCCTTTAAAAGACAAGCCCCTAAGGGAATCATTCCAGAAATACTAAAAACCCGGAGAGCCCCAAATCCAAAAATAAAATTTTTTCAAATTTTTTATTTTTACCGGGGCCCTGGGGTTGTGGAACCCCCTTTGATTCATTTAGACCCAAAAAAATTAAAGGAAAAATTTTCTCCAAATTTCTTTCTTAAATTCATGCAATTGATTTAAAAAATAAAAAACCCCACACTTGATCTGTTGGAAAAAAGTAATTTTTTATAAAAACCCCCTTAAAGGGAATAAAGTTCTTTTCTCTCCTTCCTCTCCCCTCTCTTCCCTCTCTCTCTCTTCTTTCTCTCTTCTCTCTTCTCTCTCCCCCCTTCTCTTTTCTCTCTCTCTCCTTTTTGCTTATAAAATTTAATTTTTGGTGTTTAACATTTTGTACCCTTTTGAATATGTTTTTAGATTTAATATTTTCATTGTTTTAAATTGCGGGATCTTAAAAATTTAGTGAAAAATTTTATTTCAATATTTGTTTTGAGTGTGTAATTAGGGAATGCAAAATTTTAAATGTGTAGATTTTCATTTTCAAGTTTTAAATAATGACCCCCAAAAAGTTTTTGGTTTTTTGGCATTGATGCAGGGGGTGCGTGCGTTGTGCGTGCATTTTTTTTGTGAGAGAAAGAGAGTTTGTGTATTTGTGCATGTAAATTGCTTTTGAAATAATCCCAAATTTCTCTTTAACAATATTTGATTTTGTGGGGATTAAGAAAACCCGTAAAACATGCGTTATAAAAAACATGGCAGCGCTGTATTGTACAACGGGTTGATTTACATCAATTTTTTGTTACTGCTTGTGAGGGGGCCCACCCTCACATGTCTAAAGTTTGGCGACAAAAGGGAAAAAGGGGGAAGGGGGGGAAAGAGGGGGAGTTTGAGGAAAAGGAAAGGGCGGGAAAGGGAAAATTGGGGGGAAGGAAGAAGAGAAGGAGGGGGGGAAAGGGAAAGGTAGGAAAAAAGGGGGAAGGGGAAAGAGGGATGGAAAAAAGGGGGGAAAAGGGAGGGGGGGAAGGAAAAGGGAAGGAGGGGGGGGGGGAAGGGGAAAAAGGAAGGAAGGGGGGGGAAAACGAAGGAAGGGGGGGGGGAAAAAGGGGGGGAAGGGGGAAAGGAAGGATGGGGGAGGGAAAGGGGGGGAAATTAAAAGGGAAAGGGGGGGGGAAGGGAAAGGGAAAGGGAAGGGAAAGGGAAAGGGAGGAAAATAGGAAGGAAGGGGGAAGGGAAAAGTGGGGGAAGGATGGAAGGAGGAAAAGGGAAAGGGGGGAAAGAAAAAAGGGGGGAAAAGGGAAAAAAAAAAAGAAGGGGGGAAAAAGGGGAAAGGAGGAAGGGGAAAGGGAAGGAAGGACAACAGCCACTGTGGCCCGGGGGTTTAAAAAAACCCAAAAAAAAAAATTAAATCCAAACAAAAACCCCCCAAACAAAAAACCAGGTGAAGGGGGTTTGGGCAAAAACCCCCCAAAACCAAAAACAACAACAACCAGGGGAAAATGGTGTCAAACAAAACCCCCAAACAAAAACCCAGTGTGGCCTGGCAGTCTAAAACCAAAAACCCACAACAACAAAACCAGGTGGCCCTTGGTCAGTCAACCCCAAAACCAAAACCCCCAACAAAAAAACCAGTTGGGCCCGGGTTTCATTAAATATGGGGAAACCCTTGCGGGCGTTGGTAGAAAAAAAAAGGTGTGCAAAATTGGAGGATTTTTAAGGGAAAAGGAAAGGAAAAGGGGGCAGGGAGGAGAGCAGAGTGAAAGGGGAAAGGGTTGGGAAAGTCTATCCTTAAAAGAATTGAAAGTGTTCCAGTTCTGTAGGGGAAAATTTAAAGGAAAACAAGCAACAGGAAAACCCACAACCCCCCCCACAAAAACCCCCCTAGCAAAGGCCCCTAGTCTTCACTCTGCCTCCCTAAACCAGACCCCAGTACAAAACAGGGCCCAAACCCTCCCCCTGTGCTTGCCCCCCTTTCCCCCCCTTTCACCAGCAGACCAGACATGGCAAAGATCTCTTTTTCACTCCACTGTGTGTGTCTCACGGGTTTTTTGGGGGGCAGGGGAAAGGGTCCCTGAAAACTTGGTCCCCTGCCCCCCCCAATTTTAAATCCCCTGTCTGCAACTGAAGCCACTCCCTTTGGTTACTGGCCCCTACAAAAGAGGGGTTCCCAATTAGAGGAAACCCTAAGAAAAATGTCCTTTTACGTAATTTTAGGAACTGTGGTTGTGTTTGTGTTTTTTGTGTGTGTTTTTTTCATGTACAATTAAAGTGCATGCAAGGTTGACTTTGCTTGTGCACGCAAAAACCTATTCTTTATTTTCTGCTTTTATTATTGTGTTCCTTAGCTAGAGCTCCCAGGTTCCCCAGTTTGGGTTTTATGTTTGCTTTTTGGGGCCTTTTTTCCCTTTTTTAAAATTTTTTGAATTTTTTCCCCCCTTTTTTAAAAAAATTTTTTTTTTCCCCCCCTCAGTTTCCAAAAAAAAAAAAAAATTTTTTCCCCGGGACAAAACCCCAAAAAAAGGGAAAAAAAAAAAAGGGGGTTTTTTTTTAAAAAAAAAGGGGCCCCCCAACCCCCGGGAAAAAAAAATTTTAAAAAAAAGGGGGAAAAAAAAGGGGGGAAAAAAAAGGGGGAAAAAAAATTTTAAAAGGGGGAAACCCTTTTCCCCCTTTTTTTTTTTTGGGGGGGAAAAAAAAGGGGAAAAAAAAAAGGGGGGGGGGGGGGAAAAAAAAAAGGGGGAAAAAAGGGGGGGGGAAAAAGGGAGGGGTTTTTTTGGGGTTTTTTTAACCCCCTTTTTTTAAAAATTTTTTTTTTTTTAAATTTTTTTAAAAATAAAAGGGGAAAAAAAAAAAAAAAAAAAACCCAAAAAAAAAAAAAAAAACAAAAAAACAAAAACCCTTTCCCCCCCCCCAAACCCAAAAAAAACCCCCAAAAAAAACCCCCAAAAAAAAAAAACCCCCCCACACACGCACCACAAAAAACACCTTAAAAAAAGTTTCCCCCCCCCCCCCCAAAACAAAAAACCCCCCCAAAAAAAAGGGGAAAAAAAAGAAAAAAAAAACCCCCCCCCACAAAAAAAAAAGGGGGGAAAAAAAAAACAAAACCCTTTTGGAAAAAAAAAAAAAAAAGGAAAAAAGGGGGGGGAAAAAAAAAAACGGGGGGGAAAAAAAAAAAAGGGAAAAAAAAAATTTTAAAAAAAAAAATTTTTTTAAAAAAAATTTTTAAAAAAAAATTAAATTTTCCCCCCCCCCAAAAAAAATTTTAAAAAAAGGGAAAAAAAAAAAAAAATTTTAAAAAAAACAAATTTTAAATTTTTCCCCTTTTAAAAATTTTTCCCAAAAAACCCCAAAAAAAAAAAAAACCCAAAAAACCCCCCCAAAAAAAAAAAAACCCCCCCAAAACCCCCTTTTCCCCCCCCCTTTTTGGCAAAAAAAAAAAAAAAAAAAAAAAAATTTAAAAAAAAAAAAACCCCCCAAAAAAAAAAAAAAAACCCCCCCCCCCACCCTTCAACCCCCAAAAAAAAAAACCCCCTTTTTTCCCCCCCCCAAAAAACCCCCCAGCCCCCACCCCCCCAAAAAAAAATTTTTTTGGGGTTTTTTTGTTTGGGGAAAAAAAATTTAAAAAAAAAATTTTTTTAAAAAAAAAATGCTTGGGGTTTAAAAAATTTTAAAATTTTTTTTGGGGGGAAAGGGGGGATTCCAAAAAAAAAAAACCCAAAAAACCCCCCCAAAGGGGGGAAAAAAAAAATTTTTTAAAAAAAATTTTTTTTTCCCCCCCAAAGGGGCCAAAAAAATTTTTTTTTAAAAAAAATTTTTTTTTTTTAAAAATTTTAAATTTTTTTTTTTTTGGGG
>CM054150.1:61550605-61553105 GCA_028751875.1 Rapana venosa
TCTTGAAGATTATTGTTTCGTTTGTTAAATTGTTTGATGTGTGTTTGATTCGTTCATTCTTAATTTACTTTTGATTGTATTCAAGTTGCAGTTTTTCACTTTGGCTTTGAATTTGTGCTTGCTTTCGCTTCTTTGCTTATTTTTTTTTGTATAAACTTGAGTATATTCATTTCCAATTTTGATTTCTGCTCTTTGCTTTTGTGCTTGTTGGTGGTGTAAATGTTGTAGAGATATATTTTTGCATTAATTATAAGTCTACTTTTGAAACTTTTTTGTATTGTGGGTTTGCTAAAATTGTGCGAGTTCAGAATAAGATTGTCAGAGTGAATAATTTTTTGTAGTTTTGCCTAATTGTATACAATATGGTAAAACTGTCCAATTCCAATGGTTGGCTAACTAGATATGGATTCAAAGTAGGCTTTTTAAATGTTTGTCATCTGCTAAATAAAGTTTCAGACTTGCCCTCCATTTTATTAAATGTAAATAGTCCCTTTCATATTTTTGGCTTTTCTGAGTCAAGGTTGTCACATAATGTAGCAGATGATATAATATCAGTTCCGAGCTATAATTCTATCAGACGAGATGCCAAAACCAAATTAGAAACAGGGTAAATAACCTATATACATCATTCAGTAAATTATAAGCAGATAACATTATTTGATAACTATGGCATTGAATGTATATGGCTAGAAATACGCCTGAAAGGAGCCAAACCAATACTAGTTGGATTTTTGTATCGAAACCCAGATGAACGCATTAGTTGGTTTGATAATTTTGAAGAAATGATGGATGATGTTTGTAGCTACTCAACTGAATTATTCTTACTTGGTGATTTCAATATTGATTTACTTAATCCTAATGATAAATGGAAAAGAATCTTTGAGGTGTATAATCTGTCACAATTGGTAACTACTCCTACAAGGAAAACTCTACGTTCTGAAACACTGATTGACCATATATACACAACCACTCCATCTAACATTGTAAAACTGTCTGTACCTGTATATGGTCTTAGTGATCACTATCCTGTATGCTTTACTTGGTCAAAGAAAGGTGCTAAAATACCCAAATGCAAACACAAATACATTTCTTTCCGCAGCTATAGAACGTTTAATGAAAAAAATTTTTTGTCCGACTTAGGTAAAGCTCACTTATCCGATGTCTTTCAGTTTACTGACCCAGATGAAGCACTTGAAATTTGGTATAATATTTTTTTTCTATCTTTGATAGTCACGCCCCTCTTAGAATGAAACGTGTAAAAGCTAAAGATAAACCACCCTGGTTAACTGATGAAATCCCTGAAGTCATAACCGTCCGAGATAACTTATCAAAATCAACAGGAAGAAATGAACAATTTAAGAAACAACGTAACAGAGTGACATTCATGAAACGAATTGCAAAAAAGAAATATTTCAGTGAGTTAATATCATCTAAGGACCCAAAGTCTCTCTGGAAAGCAATTAATCAGTTAGCCGGTAAATCATCTTCATCAAGTGCTTCATCAGGTACAGGTCTATCTGCAGATAATATAAATCAACACTTTTGTTCTATTGCTGAAAAAATTGTAAATATTGACTGCTCAGAATTCAATTACTTACCAATTTTACAGGAATATTGTAGCTCTAAGCCAACAAAGTCTGAACTGTCATTCAAATATATTGGTGTGCATGAAGTGCATAAGGAGTTGTGTTCATTAAAACAAACAAAATCTTGTGGCTTAGATAATTTAGACAGCAAACTTTTGAAGATTTCCGCGCAAGTAATATCTGAACATCTTACATATATCTATAATCTGTGTATTGAAAAAAGTTCCTATCCTCAAATGTTTAAGGTTGCCAAAGTTGTACCTATTCTTAAATCTGGAGATCCAAATGACCCTTCCAACTATCGACCTATTTCGATTCTATCTATTTTATGTAAACCTTTAGAAAAGCATTTAAAGCAACATCTTCTGTCATACTTTACTGAGCATAACTTATTTCATCCTAATCAAATCGGCTTTAGAGAAAATTATTCATGTCATACTGCACTCAGTAATCTCATAGAGCAATGGCATTTAAATATCAACAATAACATCTTAACTGGAGCAGTTTTTGTAGACTTTGCCAAGGCATTTGACTGTATTGACCACAAACTCTTAGTAAAGAAACTGGCTATGTATGGTTTATGCGCAGACTCTCTAAAACTGATTACCTCGTTTCTTGATAAAAGGCGACAAGCTGTTTATCAACATTCAATTATGTCGTCCCTTTTGCCTGTGAAGTATGGTATTCCTCAAGGTTTCGTGCTAGGGCCAGTCCTCTTTTCTATATATATCAACGATCTTCCTCTCCATGTTTCATCCACTTGTGAACTCTTTGCTGATGATACTACCATACGTAGAGCTGATCATGATGTAAACTCTGTAGCTACTATATTGCAAGAAGACTTAAACAATCTAGCAGCGTGGTCAGAGTGTAATCACATGGCTCTCCATCCTTTGAAATCAAAATTCATGGTG
>CM054150.1:61558105-61595605 GCA_028751875.1 Rapana venosa
CCTGTCTCTCTGTCTCTCTCTGTCTCTCTCTCTCTGTTTCTCTCTCCCTGTCTCTCTGTCTCTCTCTCCCTGTCTTTCTCCGTCCCTGTCTCTGTCTCTCTGTCTCTCTATGTCTCTCTCTCTTCCTGTCTCTCTGTCTCTCTCTCTGTCTCTCTGTGTCTATCTCTCTCTTTCTCCGTCTCTCTCTCTGTCTTTCTCTGTTCTTTTTTCTCTCTCTCTTTCTCTCTCTGTGTGTCTCTCTCTCTTTCTCTCTCTGTCTCTCTGTCTCTCTCTGTCTCTCTCTCTTTCTCTTTCTCTTTCTCTGTCTCTCTCTCTTTCTCTTTCTGTGGTGTTCTCAATCTAGAAGCTTTCCGAAGGCAAGATATTTTTTCTATCTTATCGTCCGATGATGATATTGTGATCAAATCGGTTGCAAAGTTTATTGCTGAAGCACTGAAATTAAGACAATTACAGCTAAGTTCCAATTAGCTTAACATTTGTGACTAAACTAAAGTAACATTTATATTATGTAAACTCCAGCATTTTGTGAAACACATAAAGAAAACATTTATAATTACGCTGTAGTCTCCAGCAAGAATATTTTTTGAAAATTTCACATACAATGTCAATGGATGGTCTAATTTTAGCATTCTAGAATGTTCTTTTCATTATTTTAGTTATTGCTTATTGGTTCTTATTGTTCATCTTGTTATTACTTTGTGTTCATTTTGAAACTGAGTTTACGTCACAGCTTAAAGTCGTATCCGTTCATAAGAGCTCATTTTTGGTTTTTTTGGTTTTCGTTACGTTAAATGCATCATGTGATTTTTCTTGTTTTATTTGTATTTACAAAAGAAAGTCGTGTATAACCCCCTTGTCAATAGGCCACTTTGGGCAATGACAATAAATTGGTCAAAGCGTCAAAGCGTCTCTCTCTTTCTCTCTTTCTCTCTGTTCAGTCTGTCTCTATCCCTATCTCTCTGTCTTTCTGTCTATCTCTCTGTCTCTCTTTGTCTGTCTCTACCCCTGTCTCTCTCTTTCTCTCTCTCTCTCTCTTTCTCTCTCCTTCTGTCTCTCTCTGTGTCTCTCTCTCTGTCTCTCTGGTCTCTCTCTCTCTTTCTCTCTCTCTCTCTCTCTCTTTCTCTCTCGTCTCCTCTCGTCTTCTGTGTCTATCTCTCTCTTTCTCTGTTCTCTCTTGTCCTCTGTGGTCTCTTCTGGTTATTTCTCTTATCTGTCTCTTCTCTGTCGCTATCTCTCTGCTTTGTCTCTCTCTGCTCTCTCTCTCTTTCTCTCTGTCTCTGTTGTCTCTATCCCTGTCTCTCTGTTTTTTGTCTCTCTCTGTCTCTCTCCTCTTTTTCTCTCTCCCTGTCTCTCTGTCTCTCTCTCCCTGTCTTTCTTGTTCCTGTCTCTGTCTTCTGTTCTCTATGTCTCTTCTCTTCCTGTCTCTCTGTCTCTCTCTCTGTCTCTCTGTTCTACACTCTTTTCTCTGTCCTATCTCTGTCTCTCTCTCTCTCTTTCTCTTCTCTTTCTTCTTGTGTGTCTCTCTCTCTTTTCTCTCCTGTCCTGTCTTTTTCTCTGTTCTCTCGTCCTCTCCTTTCTCTTGATCAGTCTGCCTATCCTGTCTTATGTTTTTTGTCTATCTCACTGTCCCCTTCTGTCTGTCTCTACCCTGTCTCTCTCTCTCTCTCTTCTCTTTCTCTCTCTTTTTGTCTTCTCTATGTCTCTCTCTCGCTTTTGTTACCCTTCTCTTTCTCTGCCTTTCTCTCTTTTCTCTCTGTTCTTCTCTGTTCTCTGTGTCTATTTTATCTTTCTCGTCTCTCCTCTGTCTTCTGTGTGTCTTTTCTTCTGTGTCTCTTCTGGTCTCTTTCTCTTATCTGTCTCTCTGTCTGTCTTCTCTCTGTCTCTGTTTTCTGGTCTTTTTCTCGTCTTCTCGTCTATCTCTGTCTTGGTCTCTCTTTCTTCCGTCTCTCTCTGCCTGCTTTCTCTTTGTTCATCTGTCTCTGTCTTCTCCCCCTTCTTTTTGTCTTTTCTCTTTTCCCGTCTCTCTTCTCTGTCTGTGTCTCTCTTTTGTCCCTCGTCTCCCTGTTCTCTCCCTGTCTCTCTGTTCCCTGGTCTGTCTCTCCTTCTTTGTCTCTCTCTTTTTCTCTTCTATTTGTTTCTCTGTTCTTTTCCCTGTCTCTTTTGTCTGTCTGTTCTATTTTTGTCTCTCTGTCTCTCTCCCCGTTCTCTCTGTCTCTTTTTCCCTCCCTCTCTGTCTTCTCTCTTGTTTCTTTTCCCCTGTCTCTCTTTCTCTCCCCCTGTCTTTCTCTGCCCTTTCCCTGTCTCTCTGTCTCTCTCTCTTCCTGTCTTCTGTCTCTTCTCTCTGTCTCTCTTCCCTGATTTCTTTTTTCTCTGTCTCTCCTCTGTCTTTCCCCTTTTCTTGTCTCTCTGTCTCTGTTCTTGTTCTGTCTCTCTGTTCTGTCTTTCTGTGTCTCTCCCCCTGTTCCTTTGTGTCTTTTCTTCCATGCCTCTCTGTCTGTCTCAATTGTCTTTCTCCTTTTTCTCCTTCACTGTCTCTGCGCCAGGTTTCTCTTTGTCTCCCCTTTTGTCTCTCTCTCGTTCTGTCTTCTCTTTTGTGTCTCTTGCCAACCTTTGATCTTTCCCTGACCCCCAGCGGGTTTCCCCATTGCTAAAAGATCACTGCCAGCTCTTCAGCGGTCCCATGGGGGGGGGGGGGGGGTGGGGGGGGTGTGGAGGCAAGGGGGAGGGTGCTGTGCACGTTGATCGGGTGGAGAATCTGTTGCTGTCTGTTTTTCGTCTTTTGTCTGTCTTCTCTTTCTGTTCTTTTTTGTCGTCTTTTCTTTCTTTTTTTTTTCCTTTCTTGATTTTCTTTTCTTTTCTTTTCTTTTTTTTCTTTTTTTTCTTTTCTTTCTTTTCTTTTCCTTTTTTTTTTTTTTCTTTCTTTCTTTCTTTTTCTTTCTGTCTTTTCTTTCTTTTTTTTTTTTTTTTCCTTTTTCTTTCTTCTCCTCTCTTTCTTTCTTTCTTTTTCTTCTTTTTTCTTTTTTTTCTTCTCCTTTTCTTTCTTTCTTTTTTTTTTTTTCCTTTCTTTTCTTATTTTTTTTCTTTTTTTCTTTTTTTCTTTTCTTTTCTTTCTTTTTTTTTTTTTCCTTTTTTTCTTTTTTTTCTTTTTTTTTTTTTCTTTTTTTCTTTCTTTTTTCTTTTCTTTTTTTTTCTTCTTCTTTTTTTCTCCCTTTTCTGTGTGTGTTTGTTTTTTCCCCATACAAGCCGTGTCCAGGTCAGAGGAGGGGGAGCCTTTTGCTTCAGTAAATAGCTGGATTTTTTTTTTTTTTCAAAACCCTCTCCCCCTCTCCCCCCTCCCCCTCCCGCCCCCTCCCTCCCTCCCTCCTTCACGGCATTTGTCAAGGTGTTGGCCTAGCAGGATAGCTTTTGTTCCCTGCTGGCCAGTCCTTTCCTCTCTCCTCTCTCCCTCCCCCCCCCCCCTCCCCTCCCCCCCCCCCCCTCCCCTCCCCCCCTACCTCCCCCCCCCCTCCCCCCTTTCCCCCTCTCCCCCCCCCCCTTCCCCCTCCCCCCCTCCCCTCTCAAGGCTTTCCAATAAGCTGGAAAGAGACTGTCTGTCTGCAGCTCCCTGTGGCTTCTGCCCCCAAATTAGACAGAGAATCGGGCCTCCCTCCCCTGCTGTCTGTACAACACCCACACTGTACGTGGAGGCTGTACCCTCCCTGTCTGTTGTACAACCCAACTGTACAGTGGGTGTCATCCTCCCCTGTCTTTCTGTACAACCCCACACTGTACAGTGGGCATCCCACATTACTTTTGATCGGGGTTTCCCCAGTTGGCGCCCCTGCGGTTTTTAGCGGGGGAGAACACCATTAAGGACAGTTCCCCACAACCCCTGGGGGGACCTGAGGACGTAGCCTGTGAAGGAAAAGGAAAAGGTGTGGGGGGCAGGGGGGCAGGGTCTTACAGCAGCTGTCAGCGCAAAATACTGTTAGCCCCGCACTGTCTTTGCATTGGAAATTGCGCCTCACCAAACACTACACCACACAATACACCCACCACACACCCACAATCCCACACCCACATAATGATACCAAACCCAACCCTGACCTGCCCAAAAAAAAGGATCGCATATCCTGTCGGGGAAGAGAGAGAAAGAAGAGAGAGAGAGAGAGAGACGGGAATGGGGGGGGGGGGGGGTGTGGGTGGGGAGGGGGGGAGTTGTGAAAGGTGGGGGGGGGGGGAAGTGTCAGCGACAGTGACTCAGAGCAGAAAAGTGGCCTCAGTCTAGTTAGACAAACTTGGTAGGAAGCGGGAAATAAGACCGGATTCCACACACACCAACACACCAAAAAACAAACACTTTCACAATCACCCCAAAATAACATCCCCCAAAAGGTCGGGAGATACCACAAAACACACACAAAAGGGTAGGAGATCTGGGACACACAAGCACAACTCAAAACCGCCCGCGCACAACGCAAAACCACACAACCACCCCGGGCCAGGAGATTACACACAATCACCCACACGCGCGCGGCACACACACACGCCGGCCAGGAGATCTAACAAAAAACCCACCGCACAAAATACACTTGGCCAAGGTCTACCAACATACAGCACGCACGCACAACAACACACACGCCGCACACAACACCCCCAACACACGGGTGGAGATCTAGAAAAACCCCCAACCCCCCCTTGTGTATTTTATATATTAACTGAGACAAAAAAAGGGAAAAAACAAGTGCAGGTAACCAATTAAACTTTATTATTATTTATAAAAATATAGAGAGAGAGAGAGAGGAGAGGGTGTGTGTGTGTGTGTGTAAAAATGTGGCCCCTCAGACAAAACGCAGACTGACAAACAGACAGCCGTCAGACGGCAGACAGCAGGGGGAAAGACTAGAAAGCGAACAGACAGGCAAAAAGCAGGAGGAAAGACAAAGAAAAAACTACATACAGAAGACAGGGGGCGGGCAGACAGACGTTGTGCACGGGGCAGCTGGGGGGTGTTGGGGGTTTGTTTTCTTTGGGTGGGATAGGAATGGGGTGGGTGGGGTGGGGTGGGAAAAAGGGGAGGTGTTCTTTTTTTCAACTTTCCTTTCACCATGGTGTGGTGTGGTGTGTGTGTGGTGTTTTTAATCCCACATGCATTCAAACAAACAACTTACACACTTACTTTTTGATGGTGTATAGATGTTTGATGTAAATAATTTTTTTCTGACTTAATGGCAATAAAGTTTTTGACCCTTGTTTTTTGTTTTTCACAACACACACAAAACCACACACAAAAACCACACACAGCAGCGCGTGGGGGAAAGGGGGAAAAACGGGATGCCTATGGTTGAATTGGTCGAAATCTGATGCCCCGGGTTCGTTTCCCTTTTTAAAGGGGGGATATTTTCCCCCGGGAGTTAACATCGTGCAGCTCCATTCCCCCCAAAAGCCCTTTGGGAGTGGCTATAAACCCGGGCCCCGTGTGCGCATCTTGTGCACACGATAAATCGCTTTTCGTATGTAGGTATTTTGTGCCGGGGGGAAGAGATGACGACTTTACAAAACCGCATACACACGGGAATGGTGTGAAAAGGACATTAGTGGTATTCCATTATCTCGATATAAAAGAAACAACATAATAACAAATAAAAAAAAAAATAATTAAATTTTTAAAAACCCCAACACTGTATAACACACTACATACATCCTAACCCACACAAAACAACACAACAACACACACACACACACACACACACCAACAACACACCACACACACACCCCCACACACACACACCACATTTTACAGCATTTTTTTCCCCAAACTGCCCCCACTACTTTTCTTAGCGTGAAAGTTAGTCTGGTACGTAGTATTCATTGCAAATAGCTGGGGTTGAGTAATGCGCTGATTGTGACCGGGTTCGATCTGTTCAAGAGTTTTTTCCCTTTTGGGGTTAAACCCCCCCAAAAGTCCCGTAAAAAAATTTTCGAAATGCATACCCGTGTGGTGTAAAAGCACATTAGTGCTATTTCCTTTTTTGAAATAAAGAAAAGTAAAAGATAAATTTAAAAAAATAAAATTCACACACGTGCAACATTACACACACTTAAACACAATCCAAACACAAACAAACACAACGCAAACCGCACAACAGTTACCCAAAATTAGACTGTGTCAAATAGTGCTTGAGCGCAGCCATCCATCGTAGCACTTGAAAACGGCTTATGTCCCCCTGCACCCCAAAATTTGATCTAATCACTTTTGTGAAGAGTGTAACATTCAAAGGGCCCCACACAAACACACACACCCCACCCCACACCACCACACACCAACACCACAACACACACACACCACAACCCCCATCATCACTCATCATCCTAAAGAAGCAAGTAAAAAGATTTTTAAAATAATAAAATAGAAGAGAGAGAGTGATGAAAATGAAAAAGAGAGACAGAAACCAAATAGGGTTATTAAGCCAACAGAAAACCGGATAATTGAAGCAAAAGGAGAGTGACTGATTGATTTATGTGATTGATGTTTTACTTATGATTGTTTTTCTGATTGATGATTGATTGCTAATTTATTACTAATTGATGACTAAGATTGTTGAAATTTTTTCCCAAGGGTTACAGTAAGTTTGACATATTTTTTCTGGCTTTTTTTCCCCGAGATGGGATTTTATAGTCACAGCAAATGTTTTAGGTGAAACGGTGTGGTTTTGGGGTGTGTGTTTGTGTGTTTGTGTGTGTGTGTGTGTGTGTGTGTTGTGTGTGGATGAAAACTTATTAATAACATAAGGGGTTTTAAAATGCAGTGCTCTTCTTCTCTCTCTCTCTCTCTCTCTCTCTCTCTCTCTCTCTCTCTCTCTCTTCCTTTTCCTCTTTTCCCTCCCTTTTATTTTTTTCTTATAGTTTTCATCGTTTTCATTTACAATTAGTATCCCGTTAAGTTAATTTTTGATTTAATATTTAGTTTATCCCTAATTGACTGTTTTTGGTTTAGTGAAATTTTTTTTTTGAATTTGTTTTTAGGTACCAATTTTGTTGTAATTTCAAAATGCAGGGGTCTTCTCTAGACTTACATGGTATTCATAAAGATTTTATGTTTCCTTGTGAGGGGTGAGTGCGTGCGCACGCACGGTGTGGGGTATGTGTGTGTGTGTGTGTTTTTGTGGGGGTGTGTGGTGTATTACTGTGCATGGGGATCCAAATTTCTTCTAAATATTTGTTTATGTATTTATATTTTCTGTTGCCCCCATAAAGCACAAAGAACTTTTGCGTTTCTTTCTGTTGCCCCAAAAGAAACTATTTAGGGTTGTTCTCCTTTATTTTATAGAGGTTTTTCCCTTTTTTTGGTTCTGTTTGGTTTTTTGGTTTGGGGGTTGTGCTTTTTGAGGGTGGACTATTCGGTTGTTCCCTCTCCCCCGTTGTTGCCGTTTTTTTTTGCTCGGTTCTTGACTTTTTTTTTTTTTTCGATTGTTTCTGTGTTTTTGTTTTTGCTTTCTTTTTACTTGTTGTACTTTTTTTTTTCTTTCGGGGATTTTTTTTGGGGGGTTTTTGTGTAAGTGTTTGCTATGGGCTTTTTTTATTTTATTATATAATATCCTTAAGGAGGGGGGTGTAAAAAAGAATGGGTGCTTATTATTATCACGAAATAAAAGAATTTTGTCATTGTCATTGTCAATGTCATTTTCTCTCTCTCTCTCTTCCCCTTCCTCTCTCTCTCTCTCTCTCTCTCTCTCTCCTTTTCTCTCTCTCTCTCAGTCTTGTTGAGTGTGAAGCTTTACTTGTATCTCCCCTTTTTGTTTTTCAATGATTTGAAAAAATTTCCCCGTCCTTTCTTTTATTTATCACAAATCTAGATTTTTTTTTAACAATCAAATTAAAAACCAGGGAGTGTCAAGGTGATGTGTTGATGAATTTTAAAATTATATGCAAAATTTAAAGGAAAACAAATGTATGTGTACTTCCTTCTCTCTCTCTCTCTCTCTCCCCTCTCTCTCTCTTCTCTCTCTCTCTCTCTCTTTGTTCTGTTTTTTTGATTTAAATTTTTCGTGTTTACAGTTTGTATCCCGTTGAATGTGTTATTCAGATTTAATATTTCATTGCTTATTGATTTTTTTAGATTTAGTGAAAATTTTATTTCAATATCTTGTTTTTTAGTGTGTCAAATTTCGTATAGTTTAAATTTTAAATGTGTAGATGTCCTTTTTATTTAAATTTTGATACCCATAAGATTTTGGGTTTTTGGTTGATGCATGGTGTGCGTGGTTCGTGGTGCTGGTGTGTGTGTGTGTGGTGGGGAGAGAGTTTCAACATGACGTTATAAAAAAATGACAGCGCGTTTTGTACCAGGTGGGCTTTACTCTGTTTGTTTGTGTGACATGGGCCCCCCTCACCCCCCCCTTTCCCCCCCAGAAAATTAAAAAAAGGGTGAAAAATTCGACTCGTAACACTTCATCACGGCTTGAAATTTGGGCTATGGGATTGAACATGTGATGGTCCCCGGTTGTGTGTGTGGTGTGTGGTGTTTGTGTGTGTGTGTGTTGTTTGTGGTGTGTTTTTGTGTGTGGTGGGTGTGTGTGTTTGTGTGTGTGTGTTTTGTGTGTGGTTTGTGGGGTGTGTGTGTGTGTGGTTTTTGGGGGGTGTGTGTGTGTGAGTGTGTGTGTGTGGTGAGTGTGTGTGGTGTGTGTGTGTGTGGGTTTTTTGTGGTGTGTGTGGTTTGTGGGTGTGGTGTTTGTGTGTGGTTTGTGTGTGTGTGTGTGTGTGTGGTTTTTGTGTGTGTGTGTGTGTGGGTGGTGTGGGTGTGGTGTGAGTGTTGTGTTGTGTGGTTGGTGTGGTTGTTGTGTGTTTTTGTGTGTGTGTTGTTGTTTTTTGTCTTCAATTTAACGTCTTTACTCTAAGTGTATTAGACGAGGGAAATAGAAAATGTAGTGGAAGTTAAAGAAGGGAAAAAGAAGGAGTGGGGAGAAAGGAAGAAAAGCATCAGTGTTGGGATTTTTTTTGGAAAAAAATTTTAAAAAAATAAAAAATTTGGAAAACAACAACAACAAAAACCTAGAAAAGAATGTAAAACTTTTTAAAAAGGGGCAAATATAAAATCAAAAAATGTGGAAACATGAAAATAACAATAATGAACACAATAAATATTCAAGTGGACTATGCAAAAAACTCTGGCAATGGCAAAGGCTGCTTTGAAATTTTTAAAACATTTTCCTAGTGTTCAAAAAGTGGTAAAAAGGTTTTACAATAGGGGACTCAAAAATGTTTGAATTTTGGAAAAAATGATCTCCTCTGTATTAACATGTTTACCAATTTGAAGGGAAAAGATTTTCTTTTTCTAAAAAATAGTGAATTAACCTTTTTCTGTTTTGCGATTATTTGAGAAGGAGCCCTATAACAAGAAATATGGGCGTGGTCGGGCAATTTTTTAAAAACGTTCCTTGAAATTTATCAGATTCTTTAAAAATTACCCCATGAAGTTTGTTTAAAAATTTCGGATCCTTCTGTATAGATTGGGGAACATTAGTTCATCGATTCCTACATGTCTTACCCCCCTTTTTTGGCTCTGTCAGCCAACTCATTTGAAAAAAATTCCAAAGTGAAAGGCACCCCAAAAAAAAGAAAAGGAATGCTCTTAACATAGGAGGTGATGAATCTTTTATTTCAAAAAAAATTCTGGAGATTTCTTAAGTTTTGGGGGGTTTTATAGCATACAATACTGCTTTGGGGTCAACACAAAGGGAGATAGAAAGTGGTTGTGGGTGTGGTGTATGTGTGTTGTGTGGGGGTTTTGTGGTTTTGTGCGCGGTGTGTATGTGGTGTGTGTGTGTTGTGCGTGTGTGTGTGTGTGTATGTGTGCATGTTGTAGTGTTTGTGTGTTGGTGTGTCGTGTGGGTATGTTTTGTGTGGTGTGTGGGGGGGGTGTTTGGGGGTGTGTGTATGTGGTGTGCGTGGGGTGTGTGATTGTGGTGTGTGTGGTGTGTTGTGTGTGTGTGGTGTGGGTGTGTGTGTGTGTGTGTGTGTGTGTGGTGTGTGCGTGTGTGTGTGTGTGTGGTGTGTGTGTGTATGTGTGTGTGTGTGTGTGTGTGTGGTGTGTGTGTCTGTATGTGTGTGTATGTGTGTGTGTGGTGTTCTTCTTTAATTTAATGTCTTTTCACATTACGTGATATTAGACAAGTTGTGTGTGTGTGTGTGTGTTTTGTATGTTTGTGTGAGTGTGTGTGCACGTGTGTGTATGTGAGTGGGTGTGTATATGTGTTAGTGTGTATATCAGAGAGAGAGAGAACATACATGGGTGTAGATGTGTGTACATATTTGTGTATAGAGTGTGAGTGTGCGGCGCACGTGTTTGTATGTGTGTGTGTGTGTGTGTGTGTGTTATGCCTGTGTGTATGCCTGTGTGTGATTGTTGTGTGTGTGTGTGTTTATGCAAGTGTATGTGTGTATTTCGGTGTATATGAATGTGTGTGTAAGGTATGTGTGTGTGTGTATGTGTGTTTGTAGTGTGTGGTGTGTGTGTGTGTGTGAGGGGGTGTGCGCTGATGTGCGTTTGTGCGTGTGTGTGTGTTGTGTGTGTGGTGTGTGCGTGTGTTTGTGTGTGTGTGGTGTGTGTGCGTGTGTGTGTATATGTGTGTGTGTGTGTGTGTGTGGTGTGTGTGGTGTGTGTGCGTTGTGTGTGTAGTGTGTGTGTGTGTGGTGTGGTGTGTGTGTGTGTGTGTGTATTGTGTGTGTGCGTTTGTGTGTGTGTATGTGTGTGTGTGTGTGGTGTGTACGTGGGTGTGATGTGTGTGTGTGTTGTGTGTGTGGTGTGTGGTGTGGTGTGTGTGTGTTGTGGTGTGGTGTGTGTGTGTGTCTATGTGTGTGGTGTGTGTGCGTGTGTGTGTGTGTGTGTGTGCTGTGTGGTGTGTGCGTGTATGTGTGTGTGTGTGTATGGGTGTGTGCGTGTGTGTGTGTTGTGTGTGTGTTGTTGTGTGTGTCTATGTGTGTGTGTGTCTATGTGTGTGTGTGTGTGGTGTATGTGTGTGTGTGTGTGGTGTGTGTGTGTGTTGTGGTGTGTGGTGTGTGGTGTGTGTTGTGTGGTGTGCTGTGTGTTTGTGTGTGTGTTTGTGTGTGTGTGTGTATGTGTGTGTGTGGTGTGTGTGGTATGTGTGTGTGTGTGGTGTGTGTGTATGTGTGTGTATGTGTGTGTGTATGGTGTGTGTGTTTGTGTGTGTGTGTGCGCGCGCCCGCACTCTTACACTTCTGTTTTCTGTTTCACACCTCAGTACTAACAGTAGTACACTGCCATCATCCAGGCCACAACACCAGTACTGATGACTGCATAATTATAGATAATTATCTATAAAAACAAAGACAGGCTGCTTAAGGAGAAAGTATGGTTAAAAATGCTGTCAACCAAACTACTGTTAATAACAATGCCGAATTACATCAGTGTAATTCCTGAGAATTTCGACAGAAATCCGCGTTCAAAATACCTCAGTGAGGAGTTTCCATTTAGGTTTCTTTCCTCATAAATTGCCACGGTTTTTCTCTGTTGTATTTCCTAAGTTGAAAATAGCAGTGAAGTCAGAAGTGGGTGAGTTGCATAGGCCAGTATCTATCTCTCCTGTCTTTTCTTTTTCTTTTTTATGTTGTTATTACTGTGCGTCTACAATGCCCTACTGATAGCAAGCATAACACGCCCAAAAATTATGAAAAAGGACAGCACCTGAAGAAAAAAAAATCCTCTCAAACTCTGAACTGGTCAGTTTGTGTTCATGAATTACTTTATCCAAATCACTCTCAAACTCTGAACAGGTCAGTTTGTGTTCATGAAATATTTTATCCAAATCATTCTCAAAACAGGTTTCCCAAACCAACACACTAAAAATAAAAATAAAAGTATCAAGTCGGGTAATATCCACCAAACACTTGCAAGAAAACCACACTGCTTTATCAAGAACTTGAAGATAAGGCTTCGAAAGGGAGACACACAAACCCACAAAAACACACTGCCACTTCAGACAATGTGGATCAAGTGTTTGCTGGAAGCAGCCACTGCCATTAGGCCAAATTGCCCAGCTTATGCCCGCACATAAAAGGGAAAATGGCGGCTGGTGCAGACAGTGAGTTTGAAGTAAACCACCACTGACGCTGGCGGATCAGACAGACAGAGAAAGAAAACAGAGACAGAAGAAGAAACAGAGACGGGGAGAGAGACAGACAGGAGACAAAAGAAAAAGAACAAGAAAAAAGACAGAGACAGAGAGAGACAGAGAGAGACACACACAGAGAGACAGAGAGAGGGGGTTAAATCAAAAGTTAAAAAAAAACACTTTCAATACAAAAACCTATAAATCCATAAAAACAAGTGTGACCAAAGTATTCACCCATTAAAAACAAAGAAATGGAGATTAAAAAAAAAACACCAGGTAGCTAGATAGGCAGATGACAGATAGACAGATAGATAGCAACATAGAGACAGACATGCAGGTCAAGATACTAACCCACAACCAAAACCAAAATTACAACAATACATAACACAACTAGACAAAGAAGCAAATAAACAAAGTGAACATGTACACTTACACTGTTGGTAAGATCTGTGAAAGAAAGAAAAACAATATATTCATGTTTTAGAAAAAAAAATTGAAAACATCATCCATACCTCCATTGTCAATCTAAACTGGGCACAACAAAATCAAGTTCAGTCCAGACACAAGTCAATTTTTTTAAGTTCTTGAAAAATGAAATTTAATGCATTTTGGCAAACGAGTTTGTGTGTGTGTGTGTTGTATGTGTGTGTGTGTATGTGTGTGTATGTGTGCATATGTGTGTGCGTGTGTATTTTTGTGTGTAGTGTGGATGTGTGTGGGTGTGTATGTGTGTGTATGTGTGTATGTGTGTGTGTGCATGTGTGTGTGTGGGTGTGCGTGTGTGTGTGTGTGTGTGTGTGTGTTGTGAGACAAAAGTGATCAACAAAGACACTTACCCCTTGCACTTCCCAAACAAATTGTGCTGTTCATGGGGAGCAAGATGCAGTTACCCCCCGGTAAAGGAGGAGGAAAGGGGGGAGGAGGACTGAACCCCTGCCACCATGCAGCCCTACTGGTCCCCGCCTTGAACTTGGCTTCTTCTCTGCTGTGCTGTACTGTGCTGTATCTCCTGTGGGCTCTTTTTTTAGAAAACCGGATTTCCCAGAGACCTGTAATTATGAAACGCTGGTTTTTTAGGAAAGGGAGGGAAGTGAAAGGCCAGTCCTCTACTGCCCTACCCTTTATGGCTGTGAAGTCAGGCCTTTCACTGTAAAAAGATGGTGTGAAAAGGGAGTGGGTTTACTTCCCCACACATTATTGTGGAATCGGCCCAGTGTCCTTAACCTGCCCAACATTGTATGGTGTAAAGTCAGCCCAATTTTAAAAATGGGTAAGATGTTTTTAAAAAAAACAAAAAAAACTTGGTGGTTTCCCCCTTGGGGGTTTTCCTCTGTTAACCGGGAGCCCGTATAGGTGGAATTTACAGGGTAAGAATGAAAATGAGGCTGTGACCCCCAACCCTCCAACCAAAAATTTTCCTGGTTTTCCCCTGGGTGTTCTTTTTTCTTTCAGAAAATTGTGTTTAAGGGGGAGGTGGTGGCTTGATCCACAGGGGTTGTTTGTGTGGTAATTGATATGTTTTACTTGTATGATTGTGTTGGTATTTATCCTTTTTGGTGTTGGGATTTTTTTTAATTCCCTTTTTTTCCAGGGGGGTAAACGAAATACCACCCTTATGTGCTTTTTTTCCCACCCAGTCCCTGTTTTATGCAGTTTGAAAATTTTTTTGTCATCGTTCCCACAAGCACACAATACCAACTCTTCAGAAAAGTGTGTGCTTTTAAATGGGGGGGCATGAGGGGGGGTGCTTCCCCCCCCACAGTGTGGGGGTTGGGGGTTTTGTGTATTGTTTTGTTTGTGTTGTTTTGCATTGTTTTTAAATTTTGATAGCATTTTTAAAAGAAAAGTCTTGGCAGTTTTCCCTCGGGTGTGAAATTGGGGCCCTTTTTCTTCCGGGGAGAGGGGCATCCCCAAAAAGGGCACCCCAAACCCTTTTATTTTTTTCTTTTCCTTCTACAAAAGTTTTTTTGGTTTTTCCCTTCTCAAGTGGTTTTTTTTTCCACATATTTTTCCCCAAGGGGAAAACCTTTTTTTGTGCTGTGGCTTTTTTAAAACCTGTACAAACATGATTATTGCAAAATGGGCCCGAAAAGGCTTATCTGCCCATCCAAAAGACTATCCCCCCAAACCCCCACTCACGGTGTGTTTTGGGTGTGTGGTGTGTGGTGTGTGTTTTGTGTGTGAGAGAGAGAGAGAGAGAGAGAGAGAAAGAGAGAAAGAGAGGAGAGAGAGAGAGAGGAGAGAGGGAGAGAAATTTAGAGTGGGGGTTGTGAAATGTCATGCTTTATGTGTGTGTGTATGTATGTGTGAGTTGTGGTTTTTTTTTAATTCTTTTTTCTTTTATTTTTTTAATTTTTTAAATTTTCGAGGGAAAAGGGAATAAGAAATCATTGTTTTTTTTCCTCCAGTCCCCGTTGCATGCATTTTGTTTTCCCAAATTTTTCACCAGCCATAAGGGGCCTACTTTTTCCAAACAGCGGAAGGGGTTTTTAAAAAGTGGGCAAAAAGTTTGTTGAAATTTGCACAGGGGATTTTTGGGTTTAAATAGTCTCATCCGAAGGTTTTTTGGGGGAGAGTGGGGGCGAAACTGATTTTAAAATCCAGAGGGAAAATCTTCTTAAAAGGAGAATCAAACCCCGGGGTCAGCAGATCACGAATCCCATCATTCTAACCACCGGGCGTCCCGTCCAGAGCAGGGGGGGTGGGGGGGGATTTGAAAGATCTGTTCGGGGGCAGAAAGTTTCAACAAGCTCAATACAGGGACGACACCCAGGGGAACAAAAAGCTTTTTCTAAAAAAACCCCCATACTTTTTCATGGCCACTCTGACGGAACTTTTTAAAAAACATGAGCGGGAATGTGTTCTTTTTCTTCACCTACACTATCCTAAAGGCTCGTAGCCCAAATTGTTACCCACTGAACTTTTTGAAAACCACTTCCCCACCCTGGGTGTTCAGCTTTTGTAACAAGTAAACCCAGTCAAGGTCATTCCCCCTCAAGGTCTTTCCCAACCAGGGCCAGCCCACTCTCTATGTTTTTTTCCATCGTTTTCCTCGTCTGCCCCCTTCCCGTCCCCTCCTTGTACTTTTCCCTGGGGGACAGCCTTGGCCCGTCCAGATGTGTTCTGGCCCGGGTTTAAACCTTTGCCAACCTTCAAAAGAAAGTCTTTTCAAAAAAAGGGAAGGGTAAGAGCTGCATTGTTGATCCCCAAGGGGGTTCAAATCGTACCCCCATGTGGGGAAAGCGGGAAAAGTGGGGACGATGTTTAAAGGGGTTTTGGCATGCTTCGCAAAAATTCCCTGCTTTTTCCTTTCCGGGGTGTCGGGGTGCTAGTGTCTTTCTGTGTTAAAGTGCGCTTTTTTTCACAAAACGTGGGGAACTCCATTTTAGGGGCGGCACTTTCCCTTTCCTCTGCAATGTTTGAAATGCGGGTTTAGCTTCTCGTGAAATTTTTCCGGGTCGGAGAATTTGGGGTTTTAGGTCTCTAAAGAAGCAGTGGTTTTTAAATAGGAGGAGGTCTTGACTTGATTTTAGGGGGAAGGAAGCCCAGTCTTTGGGCTGAAGTTCGTTGGTCCCCGGGTTTTAAAGCGGGGGCTTTTGGGGGCGCCGCGTGTTTGTTGTGTCTCTATTTGGAGAGCGGGGGAACATTTAACCCTTTTGATATTGCGGGGCTCCGGTGAACCCTGGTCTTCATTCTTCTTTTTGGCACGTTTTCCCATCCTGTTAACATTTTCTTCAGGTGCGGGAGGGGTTGCTTATTTCCTGTGGTTTTTGGGGTCTCTTTTTTGGAGAGAAAGGGGGACCCGTCAACTTTGAAGGGGTTTTCGGGCCCCCTGAAAACCCAGTCTCCTTTTTCCCCTTTTTGTGCTGTCCGCCCTTGCCAACGTCTTTCCGGGGGTTCAGGAGTCCCCCACATTCCCGTTCCAGTGAAAAAGGTGAGGGTTTGTTCGGTAGATATGTTTTTACCCCCCATGGGGTTTCATTGGGGCTTTTTGTGGTGGTTGTCGCCCGAGTGTAAAACCGTGGTGCTTGAGGGTTGGGTTTTTGAATAAATTTGGGTGTAAAGTGTTTTGGGGAGGGGGGTCTCCTTTTTTCCCTTAAAGGGTTTATTTTTCAAATTGGGTAGACATAAAATTCCCTTTGAATAAAAGGGGGTTACGTTTTTAAAAAATATATGTTTTTAAAATCAAATTTGTTTTTGTCAAAGAGAGATTTTGCACTTGCTTTTAAAACACTCAGTATTTTTTTAAATTTTAAAAATTGGGAAGTGGTTGAGCCCGATTGATTGGGTTTTAAATGCAATGTTGCATAGTATTAAGCTGCTTTTGGGGTTTAGTTATTTTTTCTGTAAGAAAAACTCTTTTTTTGTGGAAAAATTTTTTGAAAAAGTTTTCCCAATTTAAACTGTTTTGGAACATTAATATATGGGTATCCCTTAGACTTTTTAAATTTCCCGAAATGTAAAATAAATTCCCCTTGGGGATACATTTTGGGGGTTTTTTGGCGAATAGACAAACTGCCCCCCCCGGGAGGATCAAGGGAAATAACCCTAGCCCAACAAAGTTTAGGGCGTAGGTTTTGGGAATGGCAAGTTTTCCCTTTCCAGATTCCGGGGGTGCCTACGCAGGGGAAAGTTGTGTCGGAGAGGATCGCCAGTGGGCCTGAGAATTCGACAATGGCTTTCCCTTGACCCCCGGGTCCCTTTTCCCCTGGATCCCCCTTTTTTTCCCCACTGACCCTTTTTCCCTTCTCCCGCTCCCCGTCCACCCGTAAACCCCCTTTTAAACTTCAGCCTCCCTGAGCTCCCCCACGTATTGGGAAACCCAAGTTGCAAAACTGTGAGGGAAGTGGGGGGGGGAGCTTTCCTAAGGGGGTTTCAGAACGGGAGCAGGAGGGGGGGGGGTTTTATTTTTTTTAAAACTTAGTGTGGTTTAAAAGTTGCATCTTTTGTGTGTGGAAAGCGAGGTAATATTTGTCTATGGGATTTTTTTTTTGGTTTTTGGGAAAGTAAATCTGGAACTGTTCTTCTGTGTTCTGTTTGTTGTTTTTGGGAAAGTTTGTTAAGAGGGGAAAGGGGGGGGGGGGGGGGGGGGGGGGGGGAGCCAAAACCCCCTTTTAGGGAGTGGGCCCAATGTGATGGGCAAACAGTTAGATCTTGTGCTGATCATTGTCCCTATTTTAAAATTGCTCTCAAAAAACCCACTTTGTGCCCCTTTAACCTATGGAAATATCAACTTTTTAATTTTAAAACTTTTTTTTCCCCTCACTTCATCTTCTGTGACTTCCCCTTTCCCTTTTTCCCACCCACTTTTTCCCAAATCTCCCTGCAACACCCAAAAACCCCAATTTGTTTTAGCCCTGGGCCTACAAAGGGGGCGTTTTGAGTTATAATAATAAAAACAACAATAATAAAAATTAATAAAATAATAATATAGGGAAATTTATATAGCGCTGAATCTTGTAAAAAAACAAACAAATTGAAGCGCTTGCACTCAAAACATTTAAAAGGCTGAAAATCTCCTTAAACATAATGAACAAACGATTTTAAAACCATGCGCGCGCACGTTTTGCACTCACACACACGCCAAAACACACACAACACACAAAACACACACACACCACACACACACCCACAAAACCACACACACACACACACACAAACACACCCACCACACACACACACACCCCACTCACCTTTGGAAAAAACACTTAGAAAAGGGGAAAGATGCGTTGAAAATTTGGGGGGGGAAAATCTCAGGTAGGAAAAAAGTGTGTTTTGGGGGCTGGATTTTAAGGTAAACCCAAATGAAAACTTTTGGCGAAGTGAAAGGGAGGTCATTTCCCCGGGGGATGGACCAGAACCCGAAAAAGGAGCGATGGCCCCAAAAGTGGTTTTTTTTTGAATCTGGGGGTTTTGAAAAAAACAAATTTTCTGCGGCTTTAACGAAGGGGAAAAAGGATGGAGTTTACAGTGAAGACGTTACCCGAGAAAAATGGGGCCCGATTTGGGGGAGACATTTTAAACAGAGGGTATTGAAAATTTTATAAATCCAGTCTTTTTGAGACAAAAGGGAAACCCTGAAAAAGTTGCAGAAAAAGGATGATTTTGTTTTTAGATTTTTGTCTTTCTTAGGACCAGTTCGGCCCGCAGAGGTTTTGTATGCGTTGAAGAGGGGTGGAAAAAATGAAAGCTGGTAGGCCAGCCAAAAGAGAATTACAGCCCTGCTTTATGTCTAACCAGGGGGCGCAATAGCCATGGGGGAGCCCTTTGCTTTTCCCCCACTAAGGTTAAGCACCAAAAAACGGGGGGTGGTTTTCCCCCTTTAATTTGGGGGACCGTTTGTGCGCCTTGGTTCAGTACAGACCCTAGTTCCCCCCAAACTGTGAATGGGGCATGTCTTTTTTTAGGGTCAGGGAAGGTAAACAGTGAAAGGGGGAGGGAATGGCGCCGCCCTCCCAAACTTGGGGCCCCCGGGAGAAAACTGAGTTATCTGATGCCTCGCTTCCCCGCCAACCCCCATAGGGTTTTGGGGTTTTTTAAAGGGGGTTGCCCAACACCTTCCCTTTCCCTTTGTATATTGTTTTTGCTTCCCTCTCTCTGCCCTTTCCCACAAACTTTCTCAGGATTCCTTTTTAGGAGGGCACTGCTTTTGGAACTTTGATGCAGTGTTGGGCCCACAGCAGGTTAAACACTCCTGCCGCAGATGGAAAAACCAGCTTTGCTCTCTGTCACACCCCGCCAAATCACATTCCTCTCGGAATGCATGGGACCCTTTGGGTTTTTCCCTCTCCCTCTAACAGACAAGGGCCAGATCACACCTTTAGGGGGAGTGGGTGGGAGGAAGTTTAACCCGGGGTCCCGCTGGAATGGAAACCCCCCCTACTTTGGGGGGTCCCCGGGGGGGGGCACTTCCGGCAAAACCAAACCCCCCATGCTGCTGGGAGGGTCTTCAAGTGGCCCCCAGGGTGGGCCCATTCTTATATATGTTTTCTTTTTTTCTTTTATATCAAAGGGTAATAAAATAAGCACGAAATTTTTTTTTTTTTAAAATAAATCCCCGAAATAAATGCGGCTTTTTTAATTCTGTCAACTGTTTTTTCCCACTGGCCCACCAAAAACCTTTCTCTTACGAAACGGGGGAACGGATTTAAAAGTGTGCGCAAGAGTTTCTGCGTGCGTTTGCACATGGGGCCCCCGGTTTTTTTATCTCATCCGAAGGCTTTTGGGGGGAAATAAGTCTGCACTGGGTCTTAACTCCAGGGAAAAAAAAACCACTTGAACGGAATCAACCCCGGGGTTTTTCCCTTTTCCCGGGGCCCCAAATTTTTAAAACCCGTAGGTCCTCCCCCGGGGTGTGTGTGTGTTGGTGTGTGTGTGTGTACAATTTTAAATCTGTTTTACTTAAAGTGATTTTTTAAGAATGTTGGTTGGGGTGTGTGTGTGTGTGTGTGTGTCCGACTACCACCCTTTTTTTAATTTCCTTAAAAATGCATACAAAGGGGGACAGATTGTGTTTATTTCTTGGGGTTTTATCTTAAAATCTTTTAAAAACCAGGATAAAAAAAACAGTGCTTGTTGATTTTCACATTCAATCCCCCCCGAAAAGGTGTGTGGTTGTGTGTTGTTTGTGTTCCTGAAATTGCAAAGGGATCATTCCCCCTTATTTTGCTGTAGTTCCCCCATATTAAATTTTTTTGAAGACAGAAAAAACCCGGGTTTTATGAAAAACCCGGGTGGGAAGAGGGGGCGAGGGGGCCCGCACAATGGTTTAAGGAGGGGAAAAGGCCCAAAAAAAAAAAAAAGTTGGTCATTAAACCCCCTACTGCCGTCGTCAGTGTTTTAAATGCACGAAACCCCCTTTTCCGGGGGTAAAGAGTACCCACAAAGCTCCCCCCTTGGGCCCCCCCTGTACCCGGGTTTAGATGTCTTTCCCAAAAATAACAAATTACTTGATATGACATCCTTAAAAAACCTTTTTTAGGGGGACGGGTAGGGGACTACAGACCCGCCCCCCCTGGGAAAAGGGGTGTTTTTATGGGCACCGCTGGGGACCTGGTTTTGACAAACGGGGTGAAGAAAGTACAAGCTTAACTTCCTCATTGAAAACTGAAAAGGGGTGGGGTCTTTTGTTGCCAAGTTGGGAAATCTGCAGCCCGCAAATTTGGGTATTCAGGCCCGAATTTCCCCTTTCCCGGGGCAGGGAAAACCGGGCAGAAATGAAATTTTCCCCTTCTCTCGTTTCCGTGTGAAAAGTTTTCTTGGCCATATTTTACTTAGAAGGGTTTTGGAAAGAGCTTTGTCCCGTCTTTTACTGCATGGGTGCTATTGTTTTCCTTTTTTTTAAATTTTAGCCCGAACTGTATATTTGATGACTAACCAAAAAAAGGGGAGGGGCCCCAAAAGGGGTTTAAAAACTGGGGCAAGTTTTTTTTGTTTTCCCGGGGTTTTTTGATATAAAAGTGGGTTTTGTGTTTTAAACCTCTTTAAATTTCCCAAATTTTTTTAAGAGAGGGAAGGTGATCTGAAGGAAGGGGGGAACAGTACTGTTGGGGGGACCCTTAAAAAACATGCTTTTAAAGATGCAGGACCCAAAACCCTCAGAAATCTTACCTGGACTTTAGCAAAACAGATTTACCTCCCCACCCTCACCGAACCCCCCCGTCTAGCAAAATTTGTAGGGGGGACCACTGAAGATCTGGGAACCCCTTTGCAGGCAATTGGGCAATCATTAAAGACGCATCCAGTACACTATCGGGGGGCCCGGGGCCCGCTCATGGTCAGAGCACTCCCCTTTCCCCCCACTTAAGGGAAAACACATAGAGCGGGATGGGGGAAACCGGTTTTCGCGCCCTTGGCTTCAAAAATATTTTTTCCAGTTCATCCAAAACGGGAAAAAAGGGACCTCCCCTCCCGAATGGTAAGAGAAGGTAAACAGCAAGGGAGAGGGGATAGGCGGGCCCCCCTCAAAAAATGCTGGTCCCTAGAGAAATAGGGGCTCTGACGCCTCGCCCCCTCTAAAGAACCCCTTTTAGGGGTTCCCGGGGCAAACCCTTTTTCCATACACTGCCCACCCGAAAAGCAAACAAGCCTCAGCAATGGTTAAAAACTTCCCAGAGCTGTACAACAACATACACCCGGGGCACAAATACCACATCACTCCGTCAAGTGCTAGATTTAGCGCGTCCCTTCCTTTTACCTAGTCCAAGAGTGGTCAGTTCCTGCTGTATAACTAGCACCAGCTTGGGCTGGGCTGGAGTGGGCTGGAATGAAATGGGCTAGAATGGGATGGGCTGGGCTGAAATGGGCTGGGGTGGACTGGATAGCAGCTAAGAACAGCTGGAAGTGGGGGAAATGGCAGCTGTACACGTACCCCCATACTGGAACACTGACCACCAATGAGAAAAGCAGACCCTTCAGCACAAGTGAAGGAAGCAGTACGCTGCTTAATGAATCTTTCTTTCTTTCTTTCTTTCTTTAAGTTTGAGGATAATGGAATAAGAACGCTTGTTCTTTTGTTTACACCCACCAGGGTAGCCCGCCCGCCTAATTAACAGAGAGTAAGTCACCCAGGGTGGGCAAGACAGCACCCCCTGCAGAGACTTCTGAGTAAAACCACCGGGAGAAGAACCGGGAAAACCACGAAGCACTCTGCCGAAATGTCAACTCAGGGTGGGGTGTCCCCTCATGAGTAACACTTTTTTTTTTTACCACTTCAAGTCAAGTAGTTTTCCCCTCTGCGAAAAATTCGGCTGCTCTCCCCTGGGGGGGGTGTCCCCTAAAAGCAGCGCCCCCCATTTTTTTTTTCTTTATCTACCTAAAACTGTATCTTTTTCCCTATAAAAAGTGGTTTTTTTTCTACAAAATTTCCCGGGGGCAATCTCTTGTTGCCGGGGGTTTCCCTTTTCGTGCGCTAAAAAATTTTTGTGAACAACGGGACCTGGGTTTTATGGTCTCCGAGAAACTACCCCCACGCCCCACTCATATCTAATGGATGGGAGGGGGCGATAGATTTTCCCCCAAACGGGTCAAACCACTGCACACTTCCGACCATGTTTTTTTTCCTAGGGGGCGCGTTACCTTGGGGCCCCAACCCAGTTTTGGTTTTTTGGTTTGGGGGTTTGGTTGGTTTTTTTTGGGTTTGGTCTGGGTTTTTTTTTTTTTGGGGGGTGGGTTTGGGTTTTTTTTTGGGTTTTGTTTTGTTTTGTTTTGTTGTTTTTTGTTTTGGTTTTGGGTTTTGTTTTTTTTTTTTTTTTTTCTTTTGTTTTTTATACCGCCTCACACCCCTTTTTAACTTATTCCTAAAAAGAAATGTGACCCCCCAAAAAAGGGCCCCCAGTTGCAGCCCCCAACGGGGAACAAAAAAAAGGCCGGGTTCTTCCCCAACAACACAGAACCCCAGAGCTCGGAGACCACGGCAAGCCAACCACCCAAACCCCCCGGGGCCCCTTCTTGGAGTTTTTTCCCCAAAAACGGGGGAACCCCCCCCGGAGAATTAAACGCAATTTTTAAACAAGAGATAAAGACCGGCAGTGGCTTTTTTGTTTTTTACGGAAAAAAGGCCGTTTAAAATTGATTTTCTCTCCTTAATTAACTACTTTCTTTTTTTGCCACCCCCCTTTTTCGCTTTTACCAAAAGGAAAGAACCCGAAAAAGACATTGTCTTTTCATGATTTAAAATGAACCAAAATTGTTTTTTAAAAGCAATCTTTTTACTTTGGTGTCCCTCTGAATTTTTGCGGCTTTAGTCCAAAAAACCTTTTAAAGAAACACAAAAAACATTAAAAAGATCATTGCGGCTTTATAATGAAAAAAAAAATTTTCCCCAAAGGGCAATAGATTTTCCTCATTCTTTAAGCAGGAGTAAAAAACCCAACCCTATTAAATTCAGGAACCCAGTGAACAAAATTTTATCCCTACTGTTTTAAAATTTTTACATGAAATTTTTTTTCAAGAGGTTCAGCCTAAAATGTTTGGGTAAAACTTTTTTAAATTTTTAAAATTTTTTGTTTTTGGGTTCCGGGGGAAATAAGGTTGAAAAAAGGTTTTTTTTGCCCCAAAAAACCTAATTTCCTTTTCTTCATGTAGATATCGAAATATAATTGTTTTGTTAGTTGATGTGTGTTATAGGTGAAAAAGCATTTATTTTTTAAAAAAAGGGAATAAACAAAAATTTCCCATTTTTTGAGGATTTTCCCCTTTAAAATGTAGGTTGTTGGTAAGTAATAGATGAAATTTGATGTCCATATAATTAAAATAATAAAAATAAAATCCAAAACCCATAATGAAAAATTTTTAATAAAAAAAAAAAAGAAAAAAAAAAAAAAAAAAATAAAAGAAAAAAAAAAAAGAAAAAAAAAAAAAAGAAGGAAAAGAAAAAAGAAGAAAAAAAAAAGAAGAAGAAAAAAGAAGAAGAAAAAAAGAAAAAAAAAAAAAAAAAAAGGGGGGGGAAAAAGGAAGAAAAGCAAAAAAGCGAAAGGTTTTTTTAAAAATGGGTGGAAACTCTGTGCTTTTAATCACCCCTTTGGATGCATTTTTTTTTCCGAGGAAAAAATGGCCACCCTTTAAAAACGGCGGTTAAACAGTCCAAAATTTCTCTTGCCCGCACACGGGCCTCTTTTTTAAAAGCCAATCGAAAAATTTGAAATTTTCAGTTTCGGTTTTGGGGGAAAAAAACTGGGAATGAAAGGGGGGCACCGGGGAAAAAAGGCGGGGGAACCCAAAGGGGAACCTCACGGTTTTTACTTTGTTGGGGGAAAAAACCGTTTTAACTCCTGCCACCTTTTTTTCCCCCCCCCAATTTTATCAAAATCCCTTCTGTTTTTTTTTCGCACCTTCCCCCCCCCTCTTTTGGTTGCCGTTTTTTTTAAACGTGTATTGAAAGAAGGGTTTTTAAATTGGGGCAAAAAAAAAATTTTTCTTTATCCTAACTCATCTTTTTTTCTCCCCCTTCCCTTTTTTTCCCCCTTTTCTCCTCCTTTGGCTTTTCTTTTTAAACCTTCTTTTATCCCTCCCCCCTCCCTCTCTCATCTTTCTTCTTCTTCTTTTGGGGGAAGAGGGAAATTGAAAAAAAGCACTGAGTGCTTTTTCTTACCTCGAATAAAAAAATTTTTTCCTTTCCCCCCCCCATTCCCTCTCTCTCCCCCTCTCTCCTCTCTCTCTTTTTCTCCTCCCCCTTTTTCTCTTCCCCCTTCTCTCTCTCTCTCTTCCCACTCTCCTCCTTTTTCCTCTCCCCCTCTCCTCTTTTTCACTTCTTTTTTTTCCCTCGCAGTTTTTTTTCTCTCCTCTCCCCCTCTCCCTCCCCTCTCTCTCTCTCTCTCTCTTTCCTTTTCCCCTTTATTCACTTTTTTTTTTTTTTTTTTTTTTTTTTTTTTTTTTTTTTTTTTTTTTTTTAATTTTTTGTAAAAAAAATATACAAACAACAACAACAGCAAAAAGAAAAAACCTCCCCCCCCCAACCCTTACCACCCCCCCCATCCCCCCCCCCCCCCGAAAGTCCTCGTAACGACTAAAACCAAGGGTCCCTGTGCGGGGGGCACACAGAACATCTTACACCCAACCCTTTAAAACCCGTTCCAAGGGTTAAAATTTATCTCAAGGACACTGGAAAAAAGGGTGGTGGTGGGGGTGGGGTGTGGGGTGGGGGCAAAAGTGGTGACAGTTTCTCTCCCCTAAAGACACCAGGACTTGCAAACCCGAGCTCCTGTTGCTGGCATGAATGCGGTGCAATAAAGGGCCCCGTGTAACAATTTTAGGAACTGCAAGTGGGAGTATATGGGTGCAATACAGGGGGCCCGTCAACATCATTACAGGGTACAATCCAAGCTGTCAGTGATACCATGCAATACAGGCCCCGTGCTAAAAATATTATCGGATACAATGCCCAAGTGCAGTGATATCGGTGCAATAAAAGGGCCCTGTGCTAACCCTCATTATCAGGGAAAAATGCAAGCTTCTGATATGCGGTGGCAATACAGGCCCCCTTTCAACATCATTTTCAATACAATCCAAGCTGTCATATATTTGGGTGCAAAACAGGGGCCCCGTGCTAACACATTCAGGATTTCAATGCCCAAACTGGGGTGATAGCGTGCAATACAGGGCCCTGTGCTAAACATCATTTTCAATAAACCAAGCTGTCATGATACCGGGGGGAAAAACAGGCCCTGGAAAAAATCATTTCGGATACAATGCCAAGCTGTCAGGGTACGCGGTGCAATACCGGGCCCGTCAAAAATCATTTTCAGGATACAATGCCAAGCTGGGAGTGATATGCGGGGCAATAAGGGCCCCGTGCTAACATCTTACGGTTTCAAGCCAAACTGGAGTGATAGCGGTGCAATACAGGGGGCCCGTGCTAACCCCATTATCAGGAACAATGCCAAGCTGCAGTGAAAATGCGGTGCAATACAGGGGCCCGTGCTAACCTCATTTCAGGATACAAAAACCAAGGTCCGTGATATCGGTGCAAACAGGGGCCCCGTGCTAACATCATTATCAGGATACAATGCCAACTGCAGTGATATGCGGTGCTACGGGCCCCTTTCTAACTCATTTCAGGATACAACCAACTGTCATGATACGCGGTGCAATACGGGGCCCCTTTCTAAAACATTATCAGGATACAAACCAAGCGTAGTGATATCGGTGCATACAGGGCCCCGTGCTAACCTCATTTTCAGGGTACAAGCCAACTGGGAGTGATACGCGGGGCAATACAGGCCGTCTAGCATCATTATCAGGAACAATGCCCAATGGCAGTGAACGCGGTGCAATACAGGGCCCTGTGCAACATATTTCAGGATACAATGCCAATGGGAGTGATACCGGTGCAATACAGGGCCTGTCTAAAACCCATTATAGGGTACATTTCCCAACTGGGGATGATAGCGGTGCTAAGGGCCCTGTGCTAACCTCATTATCAGGGAAAATCCAAGCGGCAGTGTACCGGGGAAAAACGGGGCCCGTCTAACTCATTATCAGGAACAATGCCAAGCGGGATTTAAAATTGCTTCAATGCAAGCATCTCCCCACGATGACAAGACACTTTACACATCTCATCATATCATATCATCACGTCGTCCCTCGTCCACGTCGCGTCATCATCATCATCGTATGTCATCGTCGCCCGTCATCACCACCACATCGCGTTTCGTCGTCATCGTCGTCGTCGTCGTCTACCCCTCACAACATCAAAAATCATCCATCATCAATCATCACACATCATCATCATCATCATCATCGTCGTCGCGTCGTCCCGGGCGTCGTCATCATATATCATCGTCCCCTCGTCGTCGTCGTCGTCTCCTCCCCCTCCTCCTCCTCCCTCATCAAACATCACATCACCACCATTCTTTTTTTTAGATATGATGGGAGAGGAACGATGATGATAGATGATATGTTTAAATAATAAAAAAAATAATAATAATAATAATAACAATAAAAGAATTTATATAGCCTATTCTGTAAAAACAAATCAAAGCGCCTGCAAACAACATAATTTAAAAAAATACAACAAAAAACAATTAACAAAAGAAACAAAATTTAAATGTACATAAAACACGCCCCCGCCCCGCCCCCCCGGGATTTGCGCGCACACACACACACAACACACAAAACACCACCCCGCGCATAAGGGTTTTACACTTTGGAATGACAATAATAATCAATCCCACCCCAATTGGGAGCCGATATTCGATACGCATGGTGTGTGTGTGGTGGTGTGGTGTGTTGTTTGTGTGTTGGGGTTGTGTGTGTTTTGTGTTTGGTGTGATCCTTAAACCATTAATCAGATGGTATCATTCACCTCCATAAAGGGGTCCCCCAGAAGAAATGTTCCCCTGGGTCAAATGTCAAAACTTGTCAATACCCATTAATAATGGTCAGTAATGGGAAAATTGGTCAACGGTCAATGGGGGACGGACAGCTCAGTGGTCAGAGCACTCCTTTCCCCCTAAAGGGAAAACAAACATCGAGCGAGTTTAAAATTGGGTGGGGCCGTTTGCGCCCCCTTGGTTAGCCAAAGTCCCCCCAGCTGAAATGGGACCTCCCTCTTTAGGGTCAGGAAGGTAAAGCAACCCGGGGGGAGGAGATGGGCGGCGCCCCAATATCTGGCCCCTAGAGAAGTGAGGTCTCTAGTTTCCCCTCCCCTACGAACCAACAGGTTATGGGACACCTTTTCCTTTACAAAGGTCAATACTGATCAATACGAAAATAATGGTAAAAAACAGATAAAACTCGTTAAAAAAAATATAAAAATAATAATAAAATAATGTGTGGAATTTATATAGCGCTGAATCTTGTAAAGCAACAAATCAAAGCACTCAGATGACGTGATTTTTTTTTACATCGAGTACAACGGAATAAGCACTCAGGTGCCCCCTTTTTTTACATTCAGTCCCCGTGTGTATGAGGTTTTGTAAAAACTGATCAATACGGATGAATGCTGATTATTACTGGTCAGTACTGATCAATATTGATCATACTGGTCAATACTGATCAATATTGGTCAGTTCTTGCCAATACTGATATATACTGGTCATTACTGATCAATACTGATCAACACTGGTAGATATATAGATAGATAGATAGATAGATAGATAGACAGATATATAGACAGATAGATAGATACGTGTTGTGTAGTAATTTTTTTCCCCCTCAAATCTTGGACAAAAATTAGTTTATGATGAGAATGAAGTTGTAATTGGTTACCTGCACTTGTTTTTCCTCACTCTTTTGTCTCAGTTATATGATTGGTCAAGTGGGAAAATAGCATCTCTTCTGAGATCCAAGTAAAGGCCATTTATCTTCAACTTCTTCTGCCTGTGTCAACACTCAAATGTGTCTGACAATGTTCGGGTTAACATTGCTATCCAGCTAAAAATAGACCCATTGGCTGGACACAGACTGTATGATCTCCCTTGTATCATTTTGATAGAAAAACGGATCCCCAAAGAACATAAGGCACAAAGATTCATTAGCCACTTATTTTCATACCATTTTTAAAGAAAAAATTTTTTAACCATTATTTTTGCATAGTTTTCTTCTCTTTCTGTTTTTCATCTTTCGCTGGCAGTAGTGGTAGGCCACAAAATTATCTATTTATTCTTAGGGTGGCAATAGACACTTATAAATTCTGGAGGGTGTCTTGCTGTTACCTACCACAAAGGAGGAGTGAGGTTTCAAAGAGTGCCGGGACCTCTGAAGAGTGCTCAACCAGGAGCCGAAACTCGAGTCAGGTCAGGCCAAAGGCATGGTCCTTACTCAAATATTCCCCTAATGCTGCCTTCAAATTTTATCTTGTAGTGATTTTTTTTTTCTCCTCGAATCTAGGACCAAAATTAGTTTATGATCAGAATGAAGTTGTAATTGGTTACCTGCACTTTTTTTTCCTCACTCTTTTGTCTCAGTTATATATATATATATATATATATATATATATATATATATATTAACGACAAAAAGTAGTGAAGGAAAACTGTACAACTTATTCATCATCGCAAGAATGTTTCCAAAGATTTGAATATATAAAGAAAATAATGAAAAGAAAAGAACATGTTATAGATGTAAAGTTTTGGGTGACAGCATTAGAAACCTATTTTTGCAGTAAGGACCATTTGATTTGCCCCACCTGACTCGAGTTTCCACTGCTGGATGAGCCTTATTTTGTATATGGGTGGATGGATGTTTGGATGGATGGATGGATGTTTGGATGGATGGATGTTTGGATGGATGAATGGATTTTGGATGGATGTTTGATGATGGATGTTTAGATGGATGATTGTTTGGATTTTTCGATGGATGGATGTTTGATGGATGGATGATGATTTTTGGAAGGATGGATAGGAGTATGGATGGATGGATGTTTATATGGATTGGATGGATGGAGGATGAATGTTTGTATGATTGGATGGATGGATGGAAGGATGGTATTGGATGGATGGATGGATGGATGTTTGATGTGGATGGATGTTTGTATTATGATGGATGGATGGATGGATGGATGGATTGGATGGATGGATGTGGATGGATGGATGTTTGTAATGGGGATTGGATGTGTTGTGGAGTGGATGGATGATTTTGTGATGGGTTGGATGGATGGATGTTGTTTGGATTGGATGTTTGGATGGATGGATGTATGGATGATTTGTTTGATGGATGGATGGATGTTTGTATGGATGGATGGATGTTTGTTATGGATGGATGGATGTTTGTATGTATGTATGTATGATATGTGGTGGATGTTTTGTATGAATGGATGGATGGATGGATGGATGGATAGATGGATGGATGGATGTTTGTATGTATGGATGGATAGATGTTTGTATGGATGGATGGATGTTTGGATGGATGGATGTTTGGATAGATGGATGGATGTTTGTATGTATGTATATGTGGATGGATGTTTGTATGATGGATGGATGGATGAATGTTTGTATGTATGTTTGTATGTATGTATGTGTGTGTAGTTTGTATGTATGTATGTATGTATGTATGTATGTATGTATGTATGTTATTGTATGTATGTATGTGTGTGTATGTATGTTTGTATGTATGTATGTGTGTTATGTATGTGTGTATGTATTGTATGTTTGTATGTATGTTTGTATGTATGTATGTGTGTATGTATGCTTGTATGTATGTATGTTTGTATGTATGTATATATATGATATATATTATATATATATAATATATATATATATATAGAGAGAGAGTAGAGAGAGAGAGAGAGAGGTGAGAGAGAGAGAGAGGAGAGAGAGAGAGAGAGAGGAAGACAGAGAGAAGGAGAGAGAGAGGAGAGAGAAAGAGAGAGGAGAGAGAAAGAGAGAGAAAAATAAATAATGATTAAGAGATACCAGTATCTAATTGAATCATTTTATATTAACTTGTTTATCCTTACCCCCCCCCCCCCCCATTCTTCATGGTTGTTTATATTTTTATAGATATTTACACAAACTCCTGTTATTCTGCACAGACTGCTATTATTTCACACAGACTGCTATTATTTCACACAGATTGTATTATTTCACAAAATGCTATGATGAGTTTACGGGGATCACAGAATAAGAAATGTAACAGCAATTGTATTGATTGAACACGCAGAAGCTGTTGAGTGAAATCGAGTTGTACTGGTGAAGAAATAGCAGAGACCCAAATAGATACGCCAACATTATTTTTTTCTTGTTATGTTCATTTCTTGTTGCTTATTTTATTTACCACAGGAGACTTTTGCGTGTAATTTGCACCATGGCATAAACACAGACGGATGATCTCTACAAGAAAGCTGTCGCAATTCCAGTTTATTTACTAAGGCTGCTTTATTAGGACGTTGCTATTATCTTGCACGACCAAAACTGTATTAGCGGATACACACACACACAACATACAACAACAACAACACACTTGCATCACACATTTACATATACACACACCACGAACTTGCGTGAGCGTGCTCACACACACAAATAGCAACGCGCGTGCTCAGACACCCACCATAATTTGTGCGGACGTTTAACACTGCAAATATCACACTTGCGGCACACACACACACACACTACACACACACACACACACATACACACACACACACACACACACACACACACACACCACACACACACACACACACACACATACTTACCCGTCTAAAATCACTAAATGTGCAAAGACGTTAAACGAAGATATCACACTCGCAACATCATACACGATCCCAAGCACACACCACACACACACCAACACACACACACACACACACACACACACACACACACACAGCACCACACACAACACATCAATCACCACAGACACAGACGACACACCACAGACACACACAACACACACACACACACACACACACTGTCCGCTTTTAGGAAGAGTAGGCTGTTGTCTGCCTGTAAAAAATGGGTGACAACATTGACACAAGCCACCCAGTACACACACAGAGACTGAAGGTGAAAAGCAACGATTTGTTTTGGTTTCATTATCCTCCCAATAAATAAAAAAAGAAAATAAAACAAAATAAATAATGTATGAATAAATTACTTCTTTTTTTTAGTGGATAGACCTTAAAACGAAACACACACAAATGCATAGCACCACCACGCGCACACACACGCACGCACACGCACACACACACACACACATACACACACACACACACACCAACACACACACACACACACCACACACACACAACACACACACACACACAACACACACACACACCACCACCGCCACCACCACATACACCACACCACAACACAACACATCTCTCGCTCTCTCTCTCTCTCTCTCTCTCTCTCTCTCTCTCTCTCTCTCTCTCTCTCTCTCTCTCTGTCTGTCTGTCTGTCTGTCTGACTGTCTGTCTGTCTGTCTCTCTGTCTGTCTGACTGACTGACTGACTGACTGACTGACTGAATGACTGACTAATTCACACACAGACGATATACACAAAGATCCTACAGGAATACCATTAAAAACTGCTACAAGAAAATAGATTGTCCCCTACACTTTTTGTCAAAGAAGATTTATTGCTTACCGAATCTGTGCTCATGAGAAATACAGAGATCTTTAAAAAAAATCTTTTATATCGAGGAAAAATGGAAAAAGCACTTATGTGCTTTTTTACATCTATTCCCCGTGTTTATGCGGTTTTGTAAATTCTGTCATCTGTTCCCACCGGCACACAATGGCCTACTCACTTACGAAAAGCGGAACAGGATTTAACGTGTGCGCAAGATGCTCTGCATGCGTTCTTACACGGGACCTCGGTTTATATAGTCTCATCCGAAGGACTTTTGGGTGAGAGTGGAGTCTGCACTGATGTTAACTTCAGGGAAAAATATCCCCTTGAACGGGAATCGAACCCGGGTCATCAGATTGCGAGCGCAATGTTCTAACCACTAGGCTGTCCCGATTTCCCCCGTGGAGATACCGGGAGACTGTCAGTATAAATAGCATCCCCACCACCTGAAAATTCTATGCTAGAAATGTCCTCTTTTCTATCCTTCTCTTTATTTCTGCCTTTATTCCCTTTCTTCCTATGGGGCCTGCCAGTATTAAAAATAGCATCCCCACCTTCTGGAAATTCTATGCTAGAAATTTCCTCTTTTCTATACCTCTCTTCATTTCTGCCTTGTTGCCTATCTTCCCCGTCATCCCCTTCCTGTCTATTTTCTGCCTGCTTGGTCCATTCTCCTGCCTTTTTTTCTTTTTTTCTTTTTTTTTTAACCCCAAAAGACTTTAAAGATGACAATTCTTCCCTTACACTAAAGTCGGCTGCGCCTAGGTCTGACTTGTCAGGCGCTTCACGGCAGCGCGAGCATTTTTTCCTCAACTCGACAACCAATCATCACTGCTGTCTGTCTGTACGTTCGAATCGAGTATAGATGATGAGTAAAGAGAGAAGAGAAGAGAAGAAAAGAGAGTAGTACAAAAGATCTACAGAACATAAACATGCACAGAAAGATTTCCACACTTTTTGTAAGGATTTATTCACCGAATCGTTCATAGAAATAAGTCTTTAAAATCTTTTTTCGGAAATGAAAGCACTTTGTGTGTTTAGTTAGTAGTAGTTTATGCGTTTTGAAATTCTGATCGTTCACGGACAGAATGCATCATACGAAAAGGAACAGATTAACGAGAAGCCAAGAGTCAGATGAGTTAACGGACTCGTTTATGTGTCATCCGAAGCTTTTGGTGAAGTGGAGTCGATGATGTAATTAGAATATATATCCCCTTATGTGAAAACCCGGGTATGATGGAGCGAATGTTAAATAGCTGTCGATTTCCCGTGAGTACGGAGATGTCAGTATAAATAGATCCCACACCGAAGTTCTAGAGAAAGATCCAGCGCATATTATTGTTTATTCCATTCATGGCTCGTCAGTACGTAAAAGCTCCCTCTGGATTTGTGCTAGTATTTAGTAGTTAGCAGTAGTACTTAGTGTAGTTCTAGTAGTAGTATTCCTCATCCCCTCGTATATTGTACGCATGCTGCATTACCGCCTTTTTTTCTAGTCTTTTTTAACCAAAAGACATTAAAGATGCAACTTGCCTACCCTAAAGTGGTTCCATCTCTCGTCGGCCTCACGGCCGTGTGTGTCGTCGTGTAGCAACATGAGTGGTATGGTTCCAAGCAGTGAGAAGTAAGAAGTAGAAGTAAGAGAAGTTAGTATATAAGTAGTAGTAGTTAGCAGTAGAGTAGTAGCAGCAGTAGTAGTAGATAGAGTGTAGGATTATTACCAGATGCATGTTGCATGAGTGTAGCAGTAGAGTTGTCATTGTACTGTCATTGCGTGAATAGTAGTCGGTTGTTATGTGTTCACGCAGAGCGCGGCGGTTGGTACATATTACGGCGTGTGTGCGCGGGTGTGGGTGGCGTCGTCGTGGTAGTGAGGTGAGTGTGAGTAAGTATATGAAGGCAGCAGTAGCAGCGTGCCGGGTGAGCATGTAATTGCAGTAGTTTCCCAATGTGCAATCCATGCTGCTGTCTACCCACGCCTGTCATTTGTCTGTCTTTCGAATTGAGTCTGGTCGGTCTTTTTTCCCCCCTGTTTCCTTTCTAGTATGGCTTTTAAGCTCTTCTTTTGCCCTCTTCTCTCTTCTCCTCAGTCTTCGTCTTCTGCTCTCTTCTCTCTCTCTTCTCTTCTCTCGTCTCTCTTCTCTCTCTCTCTCTTCTCCTCTCTCTCGGTTGCCTTGTCACGTGCTTGCTTGTTTATGATGATGTAATTTGAAGTTTTGTTTATTGTACCCCCATCCCCACGCCTTCCATTGCATAGGGAAAGTTTATGAATGAAATCAATTCATCTCTCTTTGTCTGTTTTTTGTCTGTTTACTTTTTTATTCTTTTATACTTTCTTTTATTCAGACACGATTTTTTCTTATTAAATTAACATAATTTCAATGTGTATGTTGGTGTTGCTGGTGTATGCGTTATAGCTGATTGTGCATGGTGTTGCTGGTGTATGCCTGGGTGCTTTTGCTGGTGTAGCTGGTGGTGTATGCATGGTGTATGCATGGTGTATGCATTGGTGTAGCATGGTGTATGCATGGTGTATGCATGGTGTATGCGTGGTTGTATGCATGGTGTATGCTGGTGTATGCGTGGTGTATGGTGTATGCTGGTGTGCCTGGTTATGCATGGTGTATGCATGTGTATGCCTGGTGATGCTGGTGTATGCCTGGTGTATGCCTGGTGTGATGCATGTCGCATGGTGTATGCTGGTGTATGCTGGTGTGATGCGTGGTGTATGCTGGTGTATGCGTGGTGTATGCTGGTGTGTGGTGGTGGTGATGCTGCGTGTGTGTCTGGTGTAGCATGTATGCATGGTGTATGCGGGTGTATGCTGGTGTATGCGTGTGTAGCATGGTGTATGCGTGGTGTATGCATGGTGGTGTATGCCTGGTGTATGCTGGTGTATGCCAGTGTATGCGTTATGTGTGTACGCCTGGTGTATGCTGGTATGCGTGTATCATGCGTGGTGTATGCATGGTGTATGCTGTGTGTGTATGCTGGTGATGCTTGTGTATGCGGGTGTATGCCTGGTGATGTATGCGTGGTGTATGCTGTGTGCACTGGTATGCGTGGTGATGATGCGTGGTGTATGCTGGTGTTGGTGGTGTATGCCTGGTGTATGCATGGTGATGTTATGCTGGTGTATGCTGGTGTATGCCTGGTGTATGTTGCCTGGTGTATGCCTGGTGTATGCTGGTGTATGCGTGTATCGGTGTATGCCTGGTTTTGCTGGGTATGTTGGTGTATGCCTGGTGTTCGTGGTATGCGGTATGCATGGTGTTGCTGGTGAGCTTGATGCTGTATGCGTGTGTATGCTGGTATCGTGGTGTTGGTGGTGTATGCTGGTGTATGCGGTGTGAGTGCATGGTGTATGCATGGTGTATGCGTGGTGTATGCCTGGTGCGATGTGCTGGTGTATGCCTGGTTGTTATGCCTGGTGAGCTCCTGTTCTCCCCCTTCCTGGTCGTTGGCGTGATAGCAGCTTATGCATGGTGAGCGTTTGCTGGTGATGCATGGCTCATGCTGGCGAGCTTCTGTGCTCGTGATACTGGTGTGCCAGTTATCCAGTGATGCTGGTGTCTGTGTGCCTGTTCGTGTGTGCCTGGTAGCGGGTGAGTAGGTGCTTGCCTGGTGGTATGCGGGGTAAGTGTGCCTTCCAGTACGCGTCGTATCGTGTGTATGGTGTTCTTGGGTATCTGGTGTACACTGCAAACTGTGTCAGCCTGTTATAAGGGATCGTTGCAGCCGGGATGCTGGTGCTCGTTGTCGGGTTACGGGCTAGCCACGTGTTTCGCTCTGTACAAGACAAGCAAAATATGCTGGTCTGAGCGTTTGACGCTGGGATGACGGAGATGCAGAGAGCATGGAAGAACGTTAACTAACTCCCTGGGACAGAGTTGTTGTCGCAATGATGAACGTCTTACCAAGGATTGAGGAGCTTCAGTGCGGAATGGCGCTGCGGGACTCCAGCCGGTCGCTATCTCAAGAAGGTGGGCTGATAGGGGACACTGTGTTGGGAAAGAATGGAATGACTCACAGGCGCGATCCAATATCAAGTATTGGGTACAACCAAACTCACCTTTAAAGCATAGTCAAGAGTTGGGCTCATTTCTTACGCTAACGGACCATTTTCCCATGTGAGAACGAAAATTCTGTCGACGAATGCGCCCACTAAGGAAGAATCTGGACAGAGTGTTGTCATGAACTTTTCAGGATAACAACTTTGAGATGTGACAGCTAGGGTCCTTGCGGTTCACAAAGAAGATGTGCTCAAAGGGAATTGGTAGTCAATCCATTGCCGCTTCTCCATTTAGTTGCTATAATCCACTTCACATAATACGCTAGAGACTTGTAAGACTTAACAGTTATCGTACATCCCCAGATGGTACGGATGCCTGTCGCGAAAGCGTTCCATTTGCAGAGCTGTAACTAGGATTCCCTAACGCCATCTTTTTCTCCTTTACGAACGTCATCATTTTCATTTTCGCTTCTGTTATTTCGCAAAAGAAGTAAAGATAGGCAACTGTTGACCGCAGATTCGGAGCCAGGGCCAATTTAATTGCTTAAAGCTGAAGCATTTTTTCTTTATAACAAGCAAAATTACTTTAGCGTTGCAAAATGAATTAGGCTGCTGAAATGCCCGCGAATACTCTCAATTTAATTTCAAAAAAGTATAGAAGGGACTGATTTTTTCTCATTAGGGACATCAAGTTATCATTATCGCTCACACATAGTTTCAGTGCGGCAACATGCCGGAAATTGCGGCATTATGCACAAGAAGATCAATTAAAAATGAAAAATAAGAAAGAATTTCTTAGAAACGAAAAACAAACAGTCTTATTCAGGAAAATGGGTGCCTTGTGCAAAAGATCACTCCTTAAAATGACTAACATGAGTTTAAGATATACAAGATGTAACAGACCTTTTCCCGTGGATGTAGGTGTACGGTACATGGCAAAGTTTCACCTCCCTAGAATGTGATCCCTGGCGCTGTAGCTTACAAGTTTACGCTGAGGCAGCAAGTGAGGGTAACAGGTCAGTCCCCCTGCGCTTTACGGGCCCTGAGCTAAGAGTCAGAGACTCAACTTCTCTTAAGGCTGATTGAGGGGAGAGGCTCATCACTCCCTCGTGCGATAACGTCCCTGACCCAAGTAGGCACGGCTCCTTAGCTGCTTGACCTTGGGGGGTGAAACGAACAGGTTCGCACGGGAACCGTCCCCGAAAGGGTAACCAGCTACGTTTCCAAACCTTGCTGGAGGAAGAGGCGAACCCTGAGAATCCGTCCTAGTGAAAAGGAAAAGGCAGTAATTCAGAACACATGTGAGAGTAAAAAAGCGAAGAAAGAAGAAGAAGAAAGAAGATCAGAGAAGATAGAATTCTTTTTTTTGGGGAGAGGAAGAAGAAGAAGAGAATGATTCCGTGACGTGTAAACTTCTTTTTTTTTTGGAAAGAACTGACGCGAACTTTACTTCTCACTTGGAAAATATGATCCAAATCTGCAGTAATCTGATATTTCGAGTGTTTATTTCTAGTTTGTTAGTTTGTTGGGTTGTTGTTGTTTTTGTTGTTGTTGTTGTGGGGGTTTTTTATGGGTGGGAGGCGCGAGTGAGGTATGACACAGCCGGATAAAATGCGTTTTACAATGTAGAGTTTAAGCGTTTTCTGTTTGTTTGTTTGTTTGTTTGTGTACGTGTGTGTTTGTGTGTCCTACATATATTCCATATATAATTATTATTTTTATTTGTTTGTTTATTTTGTTCCTTGGCTAGAGCTCCGAGGTTCACCAATGGTGAGATTTTGCATATGAGACCGCTTCTCCCACTCCCCTCACACACACACACACCACACACAAAACAACACACACACACACACTACACA
>CM054150.1:61598105-61613105 GCA_028751875.1 Rapana venosa
TTCTTTCCCTAGCTCAGAAAGAACCCTCGCAAATTTTAAAACAAGTCAGAAAAACCCCTCACAAATTTTTTAAACTAAGCCCCAAAAAAAACCCTCAAAATTTTTAAAACTAAGTCAAAAAAGGGAACCCCTCAACAAAGTTTTAAACAAAGGGTCAGAAAAAACCCTCACAAATTTTTAAATAAGTCAGAAAAAAACCCTCAAAAAATTTAAAACTAAGTCAGAAAGAACCCAAAAATTTTTAAAAACTAAGCTCAGAAAAAAACCCTCAAAAAGTTTTAAACTAAGTCAGAAAAAAACCCCCCACAAAGTTTTAAACCCCAAACCCTGGGGAAAGAAAACACAAATTTTTTAAGTTTTTTTTTTTAAAAAAAAGTCTTTCTCTTCAAACCCCCTGCAAAAAAAAGTTTTCAACCCGTGAATTTGCTTTTAAGAAACCCAAATCCCCTCCCCATCAGCCTTATACACACACACAAAAACCAACAACACACCTCACACACACACACACACACACACAAAACACACACAACCACACACAAAAAGCACACACACAAGCACACACACACACCCCAACACACACCTTGCCCCCAACCCCCCCCCCAACCCCTCCCCCAAACCCCCTCCCCCTTCCCCAAAAAATCTGAAAATTTTAAAAAGCCAGCTTTTCAGCGTTATAATAAAATTGAAAAATTTTCCCCTGTACAAGTTTAATTTCCCTGGGTAAGTAACTATCAAGCGGGAGAATAACGTTATAATTCCCCAACTAAGCACGTGCTTGTACGAAATTGAGATGCCCAAAAATGAACTGGGATAATTTCGTTGTGGTTTTTTTTTATAGGACAAGAAATTGCTGACTTGTTTCGTTTTTAAAATTGTTTAAAGAGGAGAGAGAGAGAGAGAGAGGGGTTAGAGAGTGAGAGAGAGAGAAGAGAGAGAGAGAGAGGGGGAGAAGAGAGAGAAGGAAAAGGGGGAGAGAGGGACAGGCAAAACAGACAGGGCAGACAGACAAAAAAAAAGAAAAAGAAGAAGACAGAGAGACCGAGACATAGAAACAGAAATCAGAGAAAAAGGCAAAACAAACCCAAAAAAACAAACATACAGCGAACCCGAACAAAAGAAAGAGATATTTGAAACAAGCAAAAACACAGACGACAGAACACATAGAGACAAAATTCAGAAAAACAAGTAGAAGACAGGGTCTCGATTGCTTATGATGATTTGGGGTGGTTTTTTGTTTTGTGTTGGTGGTGTGTGTGTGTGTGTGTTTTGTGTGGGGTGTGTTGCGTGCGTGGTGGTGTGTGTGTGTGCGGTTTTTGTGGTGTGTGTGTTTTGTGGGCGTGGTGTGTGTGTGGGGGTGTGTGTGTGGGGTGTGTGTGTGTGTGTTTTGTGTGTGGTATTTAAAGTCACCCCAAAAAGAGGGAGTTTTGTTTTTTTTTTTGGAATAAAGAATGCGACTTTGACAGAGAATCACACAGTGCAGTCTCTTTTTCTTTTTTAATATTTTTTATGTATCCATTTTGCTGTTACACAAATACATTTAAATTTTATGCATGACAGCATTATTAATAACAATAAAACGTTAACAATGTGCGTATCAATATGTCACATATATAACTGAGATGGATAACATGCACATACACGCATTCATGCATATATTGCATACATGCATGCATACATAACTACATATATTATATATATAATATATATAATATATATATATATACAATAAAAATAATTATATATATAAAATATTATATATATATATATATATAAACAATACAACATATATACTAATATACATACTACAAACCCATAAACATACATACATCACATAAAACATACAACATACACCACCCACAAACACACACACAACATAAACATCAACAAACATACCCATACATACATACATACATACATACCTACAACAACATACAACCCCACACCACACAAAAATACATACATACATACAACATACATACAACATAACATACATACATCATCATACAATACATACAAGCATACATACATACACTTAACATACACTCACAACTCCACACACAACAAGACTACGACATACTCACACAACATACACACACATAATACATACATACATACATACATACATACATACATACAAACATACATACATACATATATAATAATGCTACTTTCATACATACATACATACATAATACATAACTCACACACTCACAAACACACACAAAAAACACACAGACATACAGACATACATACACACAACATACACACATACAACATACATACATAAAATCATAACTACATACATACATACATATAAAACATACAAAGCATACATACATACATACATACACTCACTACACTCACACACACACACACAGACATACGAATACATACATACAAACATACGAAAATACATACATACACATACATAAACATACTAACAACAACAACATACATACATACATACAACATAATACCCTCATACATACATACATCATTTTACATACATGCAACATACATACAACATACACCCCCACACACTCAAAACACAACAACACACAAGACATACAGACATACATACAACATACATACACACAAAACATAATAACATAAACATTCATACATACAAAACAACAAATACAATACATACATACATACATACATACATAAATATACATACTTACATAATCATACATACATACATACATACATACATACAATTTACATACATTCATACAAAACATACTACATACAACAACATACAAACATATACATACATATACATACACACATACATACATTCATACATACATAAATAATACATACAACACATATACAAACATACTAAACATAAAATACATACTACAACATACATACATACCAATCCATACATAATACATACATACATATAAAACATACATCATACATACATCCCTACTAAAATACATACATACACATCATACATACATACACTACATACATACATACATACATCATACATACATACATACATACATACCATACAAAAACACACATACATACATACATACATACATACATACATACATACATACATACATACATACATACATACATACATACATACATACATACATACATTCATTCATACATACATACATATATACACTTACGCATTTTATACAGCGCAACGTTGAAGTCATCGTTGTACATTGCACTGTACTGTATTGTATTTCAATGCAGCCAAAGAATATTTATGTGTCAGTCAGCTGGCGAGGAAGGGTGGGTGAGTCATAAACTATTATATTATTACACTACATGCTTGCACCTAGTTGCTCCGATCCCCCATCCTCCCTTCCCCCTCCATCCCCCCCCCTCCCTTCCCCTCCCCGCGTGTTAATTAGTTCGTTATTCGCTGCAGCTGCTGTCGCTGTCATTGCATTGCCACAGTCTGTCATCATGACATTATGAGTTTTTAAATATCATTATCGTCATCAATCATCATCATCGTGTTATCATCACGATTTAACAGCGGCAGTTCGACCACAGTATTACTACCACCACCACTGTCACCACCACCACCACCACCACCACCACCACCACCACCACCACCACTGTCACCACCACCACCACCACCACCACCACCTACCACTACGTACCACTGCCTCCACCACCACTACAACACCACCACCGTTACCACTACTACTACTACCACCAACCACCACCACCATTATTTTCACTACCGCTAGCTTTATCATCATCGTCATCATCATCTTGGGTTGGTGTGTGTGTGTGTGTGTGTGTGTGTGTGTGTGTGTGTGCGTGCGTGCGTGCGTGCGTGTGTGTGTGTATGTGTGTGTGTGTGTGTGTGTGTGCGTGCGTGTGTGTGTGTATGTGTGTGTGTGTGTTGTGTGTGTGTGTGTGTGTGTGTGCGTGCGTACGTACGTGTGTGTGTGTGTAAGCGTGCGTGCGTGCGTGCACATTATTTTGGACTTGGTGGAACTATTAATTGTTAGTGGTTGCATGACTGTGTAAGAATGAGTTGAGTGCAAGCGCTTTGATTTATCTCTGCAAGATATAGTGCTATATACATTCCATGTATTATTATCACTATTATCGTCATCGTCATCATCGTCGTTGTCATCATCATCACCATCATCATCACTACCACTTCCGTGACGGACGCTCTTGCCGAGTGGTTAAGACCGTTCGACTTCATTCCCATGGGTCCATGAGGTCGTGGGTTCGAATCTCGGCGGTGTCTAGTGAATTAGGGGTGGGGATTTTCTTTTTTTTACGATCGCCCAGTTCAACTTCAAGTGCAGTCCTGCCAGAGTCTGTTTATTTATTTATTTATTCTTTTATTTCGATGATAATAGAATAAGCACTCAATCGCTTTTTTCATCCAGTCCCCGTGTGTATGCAGTTTTGTCAATTTTGGCATCCGTTCCCACCGGCACACAATGGCCTACTCTTCCAAAAAGCGGAACAGGATTTTAACGTGTGCGCAAGATGTTCTGCGTGCGTTCGCACACGGGGCCTCGGTTTATAGTCTCATCTGAAGGACTTTTGGGGAGAGTGGAGTCGGCGCTGATGTTAACTGCAGAGGAGAAATCTTCTTGAACGAGATTCGAACCCGAGTCAGCAGATCACGAATGCATCACTCTAACCCCAGGCTATCCCGTCCCGTCTATGTACAATGTAGCAGTACATCACTTAGGGGATGTATTCCAGTTTCGTATCAACATTGTTATTGTTGCTTTTAATTTTTCACTTTTCTTTTTTTTCTTCATTAATTTCCCCCAATGTCCTTTCACCTTTTGTGAAAAAGACTCTTAATCACAGCTTGACCATTCATGTATTGATTACAACACTGTCCATACTGGTGTGTGTGTGTATTTTTTTTTTATTATTATTCTTTTTATTTCAAGGATAATGGAATAAGCACTTATGTGCTTTTCTACGTCCAGTCCCCGTGTGTATGCGGTTTTGTAAATTTTCATCTGCTCCCAACGGCACACAATGGCCTACTCTTACGAAAATCGGAACAAGATTTTAACGTGTGCGCAAGATGTTCTGCGTGCGTTCGCACACGGGGCCTCGGTTTATAGTCTCATCCGAAGGATGGATGTGTGCGTGCGCGCGCTCGCTCGCGTGCGTATGCGTATGTGCGCGCGCGTGTGTATGGCTTCCAATTACTTTTAGGAAAGTGATCATTTCATAGCTGGATGATCGCAACCTCGCTTTGCTTAATAAAATGCTTATTCCATTATCCTCGATATAAAAGAGATAAAAAAGATGAACAAATATAATGATTTCAGATAGTTGTGTCTATGCCTTTCCATATACCCAAATACCGTTTTGTTTTGTTTTTTGGATTGTTGTTGTTTTTTATGCCGTCAGCGCCTGGGGTTTATCACAGTTCTTGATTAAACCATTGACGCTGGGGGCAACAGCAAAGTGAGAGGCTGTATGACCAGTGGCTTTCTTTCCCACTCATGGAATTCCACTTTACAGCTTAGTCTTTAGTGATCGACTATCGACTATGACTCTGACTAGGAGGCTTGACTCGCACAGTCCTTATGTGCTGCAGCCCTGTGGGAGGCTAGTTGGCCTTTGGAGAACATCTCCAACGCTGACTGTCCTTATGCCCACTTGGCCGAGAGAGTGGGGGATGTACTGCGGGCAAGGCGTCTCCACTATAATCAAATTTCTGCCCAATTTCCGAAACAGCAAGCTGCCTCCTCTTGCTGTTTTGGAGGTCATCGTCGAACACGACGGACAAACATAAAACTGGAATAAAGAATTTTTTTAATGACGTTTGACCCTTTTTTGACACCAGGTACGGGATCTGGTCTCAGCTTCACAGCTTCAGTGACCGTGGTCAGTACTTATTTCCACAAGTACCGGACACTGGCTTTCGGCATTTCCCTGGCGGCTGCGGGCCTTGGCCTGGTGTGTGGACCTTACCTGCTGCGCTGGCTGATTGTGGACTGGGGCTGGAGGGTCACTAGGGTCTGCATGTCCGCCCCTTGGCCCAGGTGAGAACGGTGTTGTGTGTGTTTGTGTGTAGTGTAGTGTAGTGTGTGTGTGGTGTGTGTGTAGTGTAGTGTAGTGTAGTGTGGTGTAGTGTGTGTGTAGTGTAGTGTAGTGTGGTGTAGTGTGTGTGTAGTGTAGTGTAGTGTGGTGTGTGTAGTGTAGTGTAGTGTGTGTGTAGTGTTTGTGTGTGTGTGGTGTGTGTAGTGTAGTGTAGTGTGGTGTGTGTGTGTAGTGTAGTGTGTAGTGTGTAGTGTAGTGTGTGTGTGTGTAGTGTAGTGTGTAGTGTGTGTGTAGTGTAGTGTGTAGTGTGTGTGTAGTGTAGTGTGTAGTGTGTGTGTAGTGTAGTGTGGTGTGTGTGTGTAGTGTAGTGTGTAGTGTGTGTGTGTGTAGTGTAGTGTGGTGTGTGTGTGTTAGTGTAGTGTGTAGTGTGTGTGTAGTGTAGTGTGTAGTGTGTGTGTAGTGTAGTGTGTAGTGAGTGTGTAGTGTAGTGTGGGTGTGTGTGTGTAGTGTAGTGTGTAGTGTGTTGTGTGTTAGTGTAGTGTGTGTGTAGTGTAGTGTAGTGTAGTGTGGTGTGTGTAGTGTAGTGTAGTGTGTAGTGTGGTGTCTGTGTGTGTAGTGTAGTGTAGTATGTGTGTAGTGTAGTGTAGTGTTGTGTGTGTAGTGTAGTGTAGTGTGTGTGTAGTGTTGTGTGTGTGTAGTGTAGTGTAGTGTGTAGTGTGTGTGTGTGTAGTGTAGTGCAGTGTGGTGTTGTGTGTAGTGTAGTGTGTAGTGTGTAGTGTAGTGTGTGTGTGTAGTGTAGTGTGTAGTGTGGTTGTGTAGTGTAGTGTGTAGTGTGTAGTGTAGTGTAGTGTAGTGTGGTGTGGTGTGTGTAGTGTAGTGTAGTGTAGTGTAGTGTGTGTGTAGTGTAGTGTGGTGTGTGTAGTGTAGTGCAGTGTAGTGTAGTGTGTGTGTAGTGTTGTGTGTGTGTGTGGTAGTGTAGTGTAGTGTGGTGTGTGTGTGTGTGTAGTGTAGTGTAGTGTAGTGTAGTGTGTGTGTAGTGTTGTGTGTAGTGTAGTGTAGTGTAATGTGTGTAGTGTGTAGTGTAGTGTGTGTGTGGTGTGTTAGTGTAGTGTAGTGTGTAGTGTGTGTGTAGTGTTGTGTGTGTGTGTAGTGTAGTGTAGTGTGTAGTGTGTGTGTAGTGTGGTGTTTGTGTGTAGTGTGGGTGTTTGTGTAGTGTGGGTGTTTGTGTTTGTGTGTAGTGTGGGTGTTTGTGTAGTGTGGGTGTTTGTGTTTGTGTGTAGAGTGGGTGTTTGTGTTTGTGTGTCGTGTGGTGTTTGTGTAGTGTGGGTGTTTGTGTTTGTGTGTCGTGTTGGTGTTTGTGTTTGTGTGTAGTGTGGGTGTTTGTGTCTGTGTGTAGTGTGGGTGTTTGTGTTTGTGTGTAGTGTGGGTGTTTGTGTTTGTGTGTAGTGTGGGTGTTTGTGTTTGTGTGTAGTGTGGGTGTTTTGTTTGTGTTTGTGTGTAGTGTGGGTGTTTGTGTTTGTGTGTAGTGTGGGTGTTTGTGTGTGTGTGTAGTGTGGGGTGTTTGTGTTTGTGTATAGTGTGGGTGTTAGTGTGTGTTGTTGGTGTTTGTGTTTGTGTGTAGTGTGGTGTGTGTGGGTAGTGTAGTGTGGTGTGTGTGTTTGTGTTTGTGTGTAGTGTGGGTGTTTGTGTTTGTGTGTAGTGTGGGTGTTGTGTTTGTGTGTAGTGTGGGTGTTTGTATTTGTGTGTAGTGTGGTGTTTGTTTTTGTGTGTAGTGTAGTGTGGTGTGTGTGGGTAGTGTTTTAGTGTAGTGTGGGTGTTTGTGTGTAGTGAGTGTGGTGTGTGTGGGTAGTTTGTGTGGGGGGAGGGGGGTGGGGGGGAAGGGTAGTGTGTGTGTGTGGTGAGTGTAGTGTTGTGTGTGTGCTAGGGAGGGGGGGGGTAGTGTGTGTGTTGATAGGTTGGGTTTTGTGTGTATGGTGTGTGTGTGCATTGTGTGTGTGGAGTGTGGGTAGTATGTGTGTAGTGTGTGTAGTGAGGGGTGGAGTGTGTGTGTGTGTGAGTTTTGTGTGTGTGTGTGTGTGTGTGGAGTGTGTGAAAAGTGTGTTTTGGTGTGTTGTAGTGTGTGATAAGTTTGTGTAGTGTGTGTGTGTAATGTAGTTGTGTGTGTAGTGTAGTTGTGTGTGGTGCGGTGGGTGTCTGTGTGAGTGTGTGTGTGTTGTTGTTTTTCCCAATTTACTGTGTATAACTTAAGTAATATTAGGTGTGCAGTGTGTGTGTAGTGTGTGTGTGTGTTGTCATTCTTCATATTACTGTCTATTAACATTAAGTAATATTAGAGTGTGTAGCGGTGTGTAGTGTGTGTGTGAAGTGTAGTGTGTGTGTAGTGTGTAATAGGGTATGTATGTGTGTGAAGAAATGTGTGTGTTATGTGTGTGTAGTGTGTGCATATGTGTGAAGTAGTGTGTAATGTGTGTGTAGTGTTAGCATGTGTGTGAAGTTATGTGTGGGTAATACGTGTGGTAGTGGGGTGTGTGTGTTGTTGTGTGTGTGTGTGTGTTGTGTGTGTGGTGTGTGTGTGTGGGGTGTGTGTGTGTGTTTTGTGTGTGTGTGTGTGTGTGTGTGTGTGTGTGTGTGGAGAGAGAGTTAAAGGGGTGTTTAGTTTGCTTGGGGGTTGTTTTGTTTGCAAGCTGGAAGTTTACATCCAACACTTGCCCGAAGTCGGAATATAGCTACCTTAGTAAAGGTAAAGGTGTTCCAGAAACTTATGCACTCGTTGGGGAGCAAGAAGTCAGAGCATCGACATTCATTTTATATGTGGTGGCTTTCCCAGTGGGGATGCCGGGGCCCTGTCAGTATCAACAGCATCCCCACCTTCTGGAAATTCTGTGCTAGGACTTCCCTCTTTTCTATCACTTTCTTTGTTTCTGCTTTGTTCCTTTTGCTTCCCGCCACCTCCTTCTTGTCTGTTTTCTGCCTTGTTTGGTCCATTTTCTAAACCCTTTTTCTTTTTCCCAAGAAAAACTTAGAATATAATAATTCTCTACCACGCCTGAAGTCGGATGCGCTGGGCCTGACTTGTCAGGCGCTTAACGGCAGCGCAACGCATTTTGCGCTCATTTGACAGACAACAATAGTTGCTTAGTGTTGAAAGAGGAAGAGGAGGAAAAAGAAGAATGCGAAGAAGAAGAATGCGAAGAAGAAGAAGAATGCGAAGAAGAAGAAGAAGAAGAATGCGAAGAAGAAGAATGCGAAGAAGAAGAAGAAGAATGCGAAGAAGAAGAAGAAGAATGCGAAGAAGAAGAAGAAGAAGAAGAAGAAGAAGAAAAAAGAAGAAGAAGAAGAAAGAAGAAAGAAGAAGAAGAAGAAGAAGAAGAAGAATGCGAAGAAGAGAGAAGAAGAAGAATGCGAAGAAGAAGAAAGAAGAAGAAGAATGCGAAGAAGAAGAAGAAGAAGAAGAAGAATGGAAGAAGAAGAAGAAGAAGAAATGCGAAGAAGAAGAAGAAGAAGAAGAAGAGAATGCGAAGAATAATGCGAAGAAGAAGAAGAAAAAGAAGAAGAAGAAGAAGAAGAAGAAGAAGAAGAAGAAGAAGAAGAAGAAGAAGAATGCGAAGAAGAATGCGAAGAAGAAGAAGAAGAATGCGAAGAAGAAGAAGAAGAAATGCGAAGAAGAAGAAGAAGAAGAAGAAGAATGCAAAGAAGAATGCGAAGAAGAAGAATGCGAAGAAGAAGAATGCGAAGAAGAGAGAAGAAGAAGATAGAATGCGAAGAAGAAGAAGAAGAAGAAGAAGAATGCAAAGAAGAAGAATGCGAAGAAGAAGAAGAAGAAGAAGAAGAAGAATCGAAGAAATGCAAAGAATGCGAAGAAGAATGCGAGAAGAAGAAGAAGAATGCGAAGAATGCGAAGAATGCGAAGAAGAATGCGAAGAAAGCGAAGAATGCTAAGAAGAAGAAGAAGAAGAAGAATGCGAAGAAGAAGAATGCGAAGAAGAATGCGAAGAAGACTGCGAAGAAGAAGAAGAATGCGAAGAAGAAGAATGCGAAAAGAAAGAAGAGGAAGAAGAATGCGAAGAAGAAGCGAAGAATGCGAAGAAGAATGCGAAGAATGTGAAGAAGAAGAAGAAGAAGAAGAAGAAGAATGTGAAGAAGAAGAAGAAGAATGTGAAGAAGAAGAAGAAGAAGAAGAAGAAGAAGAAGAAGAAGAAGAAAGAAGAAGAAGAAGAAGAAGAAGAGAAGAAGAAGAATGAAGAACGCGAAAAAGAAAAGAATGGAAGAAGAAGAAGAAGAATGCGAAAGAAGAAGAAGAATGCGAAGAAGAAGAAGAAGAATGTGAAAAGAAAGAAAGAAGATAGCGAAGAAGAAGAAGGAAAAAGGAGAAAGAAGAAGAAGAAGAAGAAGAGAAGAAGAAGAAGAAGAAGAAGAAGAAGAAGAAGAAGAGAGAAGAAGAAGAAGAAGAAGAAGAAGATAAAGAGAAGAAGAAGAATAAGACACAGACGAAGAAAGAGGATGATGATGATATGATAATGTGATGAAGATATGGATGAGATGATGATAATGATGATGAATGATGAGATGAATGATGAGATGTGAAAGATGATGATGATGGATGATGATGATGATAATGAAGACAAATACGATGAAGAAGAAGAAGAATGCGAAGAGAAAGAAGAAGAAGAATGAAGAAGAAGAAGAAGAAGAAGAAGAAGAAGAGAAGAAGAAGAAGAAGAAGAAGAAGAAAGAAGAAAAGAAGAAGAAGAAGAAGGAAGAAGAATGCAAGAAGAAGAAAGAAGAATGCGAAGAAGAAGAAGAAGAATGCGAAGAAGAAGAAGAATGCGAAGAAGAATGCGAAGAAGAATGCGCAGATAAGAAGAAGAAAAAATGCGAAGAAGAATGCGAAGAAGAATGCGAAGAAGGAGATGAAGAATGCGAAGAAGAATGCGAAGAAGAAGAATGCGAAAAAGAAGAAGAATGCGAAGAGAAATTCGAAGAAGAATTCGAAGAAGAATGCGAAGAAGAAGAAGACGAAGAAGAAGAAGAAGAAGAAGAAGAAGAAGAAGAAGAATGCGAGGAAGAATGCGAAGAATGCGAACAAGAATGCGAAGAAGAATGCAAAGAAGAATGCGAAGAAGAAGAAGAAGAAGAATGCGAAAAAAAGAATGCGAAGAAGAAGAATGCGAAGAAGAAGAAGAAGAAGAATGCGAAGAATGCGAAGAATGCGAAGAAGAAGAAGAAGAAGAGGAAGATTGCGAAGAAGAAGAATGCGAAGAATGCGAAGAATGCGAAGAAGAAGAATGCGAAGAAGAAGAATGCGAAGAAGAAGAATGCGAAGAATAATGCGAAGAAGAAAAATGCGAAGAAGAAGAATGCGAAGAATGCGAAGAAGAAGAATGCGAAGAATGCGAAGAATGCGAAGAATGCGAAGAAGAATGCGAAGAAAGCGAAGAATGCGAAGAAGAAGAAGAAGAAGAATGCGAAGAATGCGAAGAAGAAGAAGAATGCGAAGAAGAAGAAGAAGAAGAAGAAGAAGAAGAAGAAGAAGAAGAGAAGAAGAAAGAAGAAGAAGAAGAATGCGAAGAAGAAGAAGAAGAAGAAGAAGAAGAAGAAGAAGAAGAAGAAGAACGCGAAAAAGAAAAAGAATGCGAAGAAGAAGAAGAAGAAGAAGAAGAAGAATGCGAAGAAGAAGAAGAATGCGAAGAAGAAGAAGAAGAAGAATGCGAAGAAGAGAGAAAGAAGAAGAAAAAGAAGAAGAAGAAGAAGAAGAAGAAGAAGAAGAAGAAAGAAGAAGAAGAAGAAGAAGAAGAAGAAGAAGAAGAAGAAGAAGAAGAAAGAAGAAGAAGAAGAAGAAGATAAAGGAGAAGAAGAAGAATTAAGACACAGACGCAGAAGAGGATGATGATGATGATGATGATGATGATGATGATGATGATGATGATGATGATGATGATGATGATAATGATGATGATGATGATGATGATGATTAATGAAGACATATACGATGAAGAAGAAGAAGAATGCGAAGAAGAAGAAGAATGCGAAGAAGAAGAGAATGCGAAGAAGAAGAAGAAGAAGAAGAAGAAGAAGAATGCGAAGAAGAAGAAGAAGAAGAAGAAGAAGAAGAATGCGAAGAAGAAGAAGAAGAATGCGAAGAAGAAGAAGAATGCGAAGAAGAATGCGAAGTAGAATGCGAAGAAAAAGAAGAAGAGGAAGAAGAAGAAAAAGAAGAAGAAGAATGCGAAGAAGAATGCGAAGACGGAGATGAAGAATGCGAAGAAGAATGCGAAGAAGAAGAATGCGAAGAAGAAGAAGAATGCGAAGAAGAAGAAAAAGAAGAAGAAGAAGAAGAATGCGAAGAAGAAGAAGAAGAAGAAGAAGAAGAAGAAGAATGCGAAGAAGAATGCGAAGAATGCGAAGAAAATGCGAAGAAGAATGCAAAGAAGAATGCGAAGAAGAAGAAGAAGAAGAATGCGAAGAAGAAGAATGCGAAGAAGAAGAATGCGAGAATGCGAAGAAGATGAAGAAGAGAAGAAGAAGAAGAAGAAGAAGAGAAGAGAAAAGAAGAAGAAGAACGCAAAGTAGAATGCGAAGAATGCGAGAGAGAAGAAGCGAAGAATGCGAATGAAGATATGCGAGAAGAATGCGAAGTAGAAGCGAAGAAGAATGCGGAGAATAAGAACAGAAGAAGAAGAAGACAGAAAGAAAGAAGAAGAGGTAGAGAAGAAGAAAAAGAAGAAGAGAAAGAAGCAAAGTAAAAAAAAAAAACCTAAGAAGAAAAAGACAAGAAGAAAGAGCAGAAGTTAAAATAAAACCAAGAAGAATGCGAAGATAGAAGAAGAAGATGCGAAGAAGAAATAATTGCGTGAAGAATGGCGAAGAAGAGAAGAAGAAGAAGAAAGAAGGAATGCGAAGAAGAAGAAGATGCGAAGAGAAGAAGATAAGAAGAGAAGAAGAATGCGAAGAAGATGAATGCGAAGAAGAATGCGAAGAAGAAGATGAATGCGAAGGAGAAGAAGAGAAGAAGAGAACGAAGAAGAAGAAGAAGAAGAGATGAAGAGAGAGAAGATGAAGAAAGGAAAAAAGAGAAGAAGAAGAAGATGAAGAGGAACGCGAAAAAAGATGAAGATGCGAAGTAGAAGAGAAGAGAATGCGTAAGAGAGAGGAATGGCGAAGAAGAAGAAGAAGAACTGCGATGAAGATTGCGAAAAGAAAAGAAGAAAGAAGATGAAGAAGAAGAAGAAGGAAGAAGAAGAAGGAAGAAGAAGAAGATAGAAGAAGAAAGAAGAAGAAGAGAAAGTAAGGGGAAGAAATTTGCGAAAGAAGAAGATGCGAGCAAGGAATGCGAAGAAGAATGCGAAGAAGAATGCGATAAAGAAGAATGCGAAGTAAGAATTGCGATGAAGAATGCGAAAAAGAAGAAAGCGGAGAAGAATGCGTAGAAGAAGAAGAAGAAGATGAAGAAGAAAAGAAGAAAAAGAAGAAAAGAAGAAGATTAGACAAGACGAAGAAGAGGGGGGGATGAGATGATGAGATGATGATGATGATGATATGATGATGATGAGATGATGTATGAGATATGATTGATAAGATGGATGATGATGTGATGAATTAATGAAAACAAAAACGACGAAGAAAAAGAAGAAAAGAAAAAGAAAAAAGAAAAAAAAAAGAAAGAAGAAGAAAAAGAAAAGAAGAAGAAGAAAAGAAAAGAAGAAGAAAAAGAAGAAAAAGGGAAAAGAAGAAGAAGAAAATGCGAAGAAAAAAGTAGAATGCGAAAAGATGGAAGAAAAATGCGAAGAAGAATGCGAAGAAGAAAAAGAAGAAAAAAATGCGGAAAGGAGAGAAGAATCGAAAAAGAATGCGAAGAAGGAGAAAAAGAAGAAGAAGAAGAAAAAGAAGAAGAAGAAGAAGAAAAAGAAACGCGAAAAAAAAGAGAATCGAAGAAGAAGAAGAAAAATGCGAAGAAGAAGAGGAATGCGAAAAATGCAAGAAGAATGCGAAGAAGAATGCGAAGAAAATGGGAAGAAAATGCGAAGAAGAAGAAGAAGAAAAGAAGAAGAAAAAGAAGAAGAAAGAAGAAGAAGAAGAAGAAAAAGAAAAAGAAAAAAAGAAGAAAAAGAAGATGAGAAAAGAAAAAGAAGGAAGAAAAAGAAGAAAAAAAAGAAAAGAAGAAGAAAAGAAGAAGAAAAAAAGAAGAGGGAAGGAAAAAAAGAAAAAAAGGAAAAAAAGGGAAAGCGAAACAAAAAAGAAGAAAGAAAAGAAGAAGAATGCGAAAAAAAGAAGAAGAAAAAGAAAAAGGGGAAAAAGAATCGGGTCGGGAAAAAAGAAGAAAAAAGAAGAAAAAAAAAGGGAAAAAAAAAAAAAAAAAAAAAAAAAAAAAAATTTAAACCCAAAAAATATATATAAATTAATTTATTTTAATATAATAAAATTTTTAATTAATTATTTTATTTAAAATATTAAAAAAACTAAAAAAAAAAAAAAAAAAAAAAAAAAAAAAAAAAAAAAAAGAAAAAAGAAGAAGAAAGAAGAAAGAAGAAGAAGAAAAAAGAAGGAAAAAAGAAGGGAAAAAGGGGAAAAAAAGAAAAAAAGAAGAAAAAGAAGAAGAATGCGAAAAAGAAGAGGGGAATTTCGAAAAAAGAAGAAGAAAAATGCGAAGGGAAGGGAAAGCGGGAAAAAAATGCGAAGAAGAAGAAGAAAAAAGAAGGGAAAAAGGGAAAAGAAAAAAGAAGAAGAAAGAAAAGAAGAAGAAAAAAAAGAAGTGAAAAATCGGAAGAAGAAAGAAGAAGAAATGCGAAGAAGAATGCGAAGAAGAAATTTCGAAAAGAATGCAAGAAGGAAGCGAAGAAGGGAAAAAAAAAAAAGAAGAAGAAGAAGAAGAAAAGGGGAAGAAGAAGAAAAGGGAAAAAGAAAGAAGAAGGAGGAAAAAGGAAAAATAGAAAAAAAGAAAAAAGAAGAAGAAGAAGAAAAATTTTAAAACAAGACGAAAAAGAG
>CM054150.1:61618105-61623413 GCA_028751875.1 Rapana venosa
CCGCACACACAAACAAACACACAACACACACACAAACACACACACACACACACACACACAAACACACACACACACACATGCATACACACACAGACAAACACACACAGACACACACACATACATACATACACACACAGACACACACACAGACAAACACACGCGAATACACACATATACGCACACACAAACACACACACAGACAAACACACACATACACGCACACACATACACAACACACACAGACAAACACACTAACACACATACACACAGATACACACACGGACATACACAACACACACGCACATACACAACACACATACACACACACACACACACAAATACTCACACACAGACAAACACACCGCACACACATAACACACACATATACAGACATACAGAGAGACAGACAGACAAACACACACAAAAACAACACAGAGTCAGACAGATAGACGGACAGAGAGACAGAGACAGAGCAACAGACAGACACGCGCACGCACACACACACACACACACCACACACACACACACACACCACACACACACACACACACACACACACATACACAGTCAGACAGACAGAGACAGTCAGGCAGACACACACACACACACACACACACACACACACACACAACACACACACACACACACACACACACACACACATACACAGTCAGACAGACAGACAGAGACAGTCAGGCAGACAGACAGACACACACACACACACACACACACACACACACACACACACACAGTTACCTACTACAGTTCAATACTGCATGACCCTATACTAATTATGTCTTCCTCCTAAGGCATGATGTACGGAGCCTCTCTGCTGTTCGTCACCCCTATTCTGGATCGAAGCTTCGGTCCCAAGAATCTGCCCGTGGCTTTTGGCACCGTCATGCTGTGTAGCGGGGTGGGCTCCGTCGCCGCCCCCCCCCCCCCCCCTATTGCAGGTAACCAACCATTCCACAGACGTGGGGGTGGGGTGTGGTGGTGGGTGGGTGGGTGGTGGTGGTGGTGTGGTGGGGAGGGGGTGGGGGGGGGGGGGGTTGGTGGGGGGGGGGGGGGTTGGTTGGTGGTGAGGTGGTGGTTGGTTGGTGGTGAGGTGGTGGTGAGGGGGTGGTGGTTGGGGGTGGTGGTAAGGGGGTGGTGGTTGGGTGGTGGTGGTGGTTGGTTGTGGTGGTTGTGTGTGTGGTAGTGTAGTGGTGGTTTGGGTTTGGGGGTGGGGGGTGGTGGTGGTGGTGGTTGGTGTGGTGGTGGTTGGTGTGTGGTGGTTGGTGGTGGTTGTGGTGTGTGTGTAGTGGTAGTGGTGGTTGGTTGGCGGTGGGGGGTGGTTGGTGATTGTGGTATGTGGTGATGGTGGTTGTGATGGTGGTGTGGGTGGTTAGTGGTGGTGGTGATGTTAGTGTTGATGGGTAGTTTGGTGGGTGGTGGTGGTGCGTGTATGTGGTTGTGGTGGTGCGTGTATGTTGTGTGTGGTGGTGTTGTGTGTGGTGGTTGTTGTTGGTGGGGTGCTGTATGTGTGCGTGTTGTGTGTGTGTGTGGGGGTGGTTGCTTGGTGAGGTGGTTGTTGTTGTGTGGTGGTGATTGTGTAGTGGTGGTGTGAGGTGGTGGTGGTGATGGTGGGTGATGTTGTGGTTGTGTTTGGTGTTGGTTTTTGGTGATGTGGATGTGTTGGTGGTGGTGGTATTGTTGGTGGTGGGGTGTTGATGGTGGTGTTGTGGTGTGGTGGTGGTGGTTGGTGGTTTGGTTGTGGTGGTTGATGTTGGTGGTGTGGTTGGTTGTGGTGGTGGTTGGGGTGTGTGGTGTTGTTTGATGCTGTTGTGTTGTGTTCATGTTTCCATACTACTATACATTCTGCAGTTACTGCTACCATCACTTGATTACTACTATTGCTGCTTGCTGTCTTACTGCTGTGTTGCTGCTGTACTACTTCTACAACCACTTCTGCTGTACTTTATTACTGCTGCTAAAATACTAGCTCTTCTACTACTATATTTCTACAACTACTACTACTACTATTGACTACAACTTACTACTACTATTACTACAACTACTACTACTATTACTACAAACTATACTACTACTACTACTACAATACTATACTACAACTACTACAACTACTTACAACTACTAAACTCTATTACTACTACTTAAACTACTACTACTACTACTACTACTACAACTACAATACTACTACTACAAACAACTACTGCAACTACTACTACTACAATTACTACTTACTACTACTACTACAAACAACAACTACATCCTTCATACACCAGTGCAAATTCTAGTCTTAAGAAAATCTAATTCAATTCTGCACACACTTAAATACTATATGCTTTAATGCAAAATTCTATGTACACAAACTACTACTACTACTACTACTACTACTACTACTAACACTACTAACTACTCTAACTATACTACTAAACTACTACAACAATACACTACTACACTACTACAACTACTAGAACTACAACTACTACTACTACAACTATACTACAAACTACTACATAACGATGATTATTGTTTGTTTTGCTCTGCTAGTTAACAATGCGATGACGACGACGACGATTGATGATAACGGTGATATGACGACGACGATGATGATGAAGATGACGACCAGACGACGACATGATGTAATGTGTAATACCTGCTCTGCTAGCTGCTCTGCTGTGCAGCTCTGCATGATGATGATGAGATAACGGTGATAAGTAAACTGATGATGACCATTGCAAGTGTGTTGTTAACATATCTATGCAACATACAACGTCTGCTGTTACTTGTCAGTAAGACCATTCTCTTATTGAAGGTGAATAATATGTTTCTCTCTTCACATGTACTCTTGACAATAGCCTGAGTGGTCAACCCGTTTAATTCAAGCCTCGAGTCCGTAAGTCGATGGGTTATGAATTTTGCATGGGTCTGATGATCAGGTGGATTTTTTTTTTCTTTTTACGATAACTCAGCAACTACAAGTGCAGACCTGCAGTGCCTCATTCCTCTCTGTGTTTATAGAAACAGAAGACAAGCATACACGTTTAAGATCCTTAATGCATGTCAGGGTTCGGTGAGTTAGGAAAACAAAAACATACCCAGGTATGGATCCTGTATAAAAAGAAAAAAAAGAATGAGCTACTTTAAAGTCGGAATAGAAAAAGACTCAGAAGAAGAAGAAGAAGAAGAATGCGAAGAAGAAGAAGAAGAAAGCGAAGAAGAAGAATGCGAAGAAGAGAAGAAGAACGAAGAAGAAGAAGAAGAAGAAGAAGAAGTAAGAAGAAGAAGAAGAAGAAGAGAAGAGAAGAATAGAGAAGAAAGAAGAAACAAGAAGAACAAGAACAAGAAGAACCAAGAACAAGAAGAACAAGAAGAACAGAGGAGAAAAAGGAGGATGAGGGAAGAGAGGAGGAAGGAAGAGAGGAGAGAAGAGAAGGAGGAGGAGGAGAGGAGGAAGAAGAAGAAGAAGTAAGAAGAAAAAGAGAAGAAGAAGAAGAAAAGAAAGAAGAAGAAGAAGAAGAAGAAAGAGAAGAAAAGAAGAAGAAGAATGCGAAGAGAAGAAGAAGAAGAAGAAGAAGAAGAGAAGAAAAGAAGAAGAAGAAGAAGAAGAAGAAGAAAAAGAAAAGAAGAAAGAAGAAGAAGAAAAGAAGACGACGAAGAAGAAGAAGAAGAAAAGAAGAAGAAAAGAAGAAGAAGAAGAAGAAGAAGAAGAAGAAAAGAAGAAGAAGAAGAAGACAGAAGGAGAAGGAGGAGGAGGAGGAGGAAAGGAGGGAAGAAGAAAAGAAAAAGAAAAGAAGAGAAGAGAAGAAGAGAAGAAGAAGAAGAGAGAGAAGGAAGAAGAAGAAGAAGAGAAGAAGAAGAACAAGAACAAGAAAAGAAGAACAAGAAGAACAAGAACAAGAAGAACAAGAACAAGAAGAACAAGACAAGAAGAAGAAAATGGAATTTGTTTAGCGCTATATCTTGCACAGACAAATCAAAGGAGAAGGATGAACACACGAGGAAGAAGAGGATTAGAAAAAGCGGCGGAGGAGGCTTAAGAAAAGAGGAGGAGGAGGAGGAGGAGGAGGAGAAGGGAAAATGAGGAAGAAGAGAAAAAAAGAGGAAGGAGGAGGAGGAGGAAGAGAGGAAAGAGCAGAGAAGGAGGAAGAAGAAGAAAAAGAGGAAGAGAAACAGAAGAAGAGGAAGAGGAGAAAGAGGAAGAAGAAGAAGAGGAGGAGGAGGAAAAGAAAAGGGAGAGGAGCGAAAGAGAAAGACGAGGAGAAAAACAGGAAGAGGAGGAGAGAATTAGGAAGAGGAGGAGAAAAAGAAGGAGAAAAGAGAAAGGAATTGGCGGAGGAAGAAGAAGAGGGGGAAAAAGAGAAAGAGAAAGAAGAAAAGGATAGAAAGAGAAAAAAATAGAGCAGGAGAAAAAGAGAAGGAATAAGGGGGGGAAGAAGGAGGAGGAGGAGGAGGAGGAGGAGGAGGAGGAGGAGGAGGAGGAGGAAAGGGGAAGGAAACGAAACCTGACCAAACAGAAACAACGTAAAACAAAGACGATGAACGCGCGATTAAAAACAAAACACAACACACAAAAAACACACACAAAACCCAGTAAACACACCAACACCCACTCAGTCCTAGTTTGGTTTTCCACAATGGTTTGTTTTCCCTTTATTGAACTGAATACATGTTGTCAAATCAACACCACCAAGAAAACGAGAGCATAAAGACAGCGGCATAGATTTGTCGGCAAAGCAAGTACAAATTCATAGAAGGCACATTTATTTTATATGAATATGTATATATATATATATATATATATATATATATATATATTTATTTATTATTTATATATATATCTTTATCTTTTCCGAAAAAACTTGACGTTCAGTTCAATGTTCCCGTATTGTTGGGGAAAAAAGGCAAGGCTGGGAATGGAACTCAGAACCTCACGGTTTCCTTGTTAGGCAAGGTGAATGTCTTAACCGTCCTGCCACCTTCCCTCTTGCATCAGTGAATATCAAATCAACGATGGAACCCAACACCCCCCTCCCTTGTCTTTTGTTCCGCGGCAGTCAGATTTGGCGTACGCAGGCCATTTTTGGCCGCGTGAAGGCAGTTCCCACATTCCGACTTTGGAGATCCCTCTCGTGCACAGTTGGCCTACTGCATGTGTACACACACGAAGGGAGTCAAGGCACTGGCAGGTCTGCACTTCAAGTTGACCTGGGAGATCGTCAAAGTGCCCAGCCTTAATTCACCAGGCGCCGCCGAGATTGGAACCCCGGACTGGATGGACTTTGGAATGGACATGGCCCAG
>CM054150.1:61623913-61638913 GCA_028751875.1 Rapana venosa
GTCCCCTTGCACAACGGGGGATGCTTTTTGGGTTTTGATTCAGAACCTCTTGTAGCTGGTCATAAAATTCTTCTACGGCTTCATCTGTGCAGTTGATGTAGGGCGTATGCCTGTATTTATAGTTATGTTAAAGGGGGTTGCTTCAGGCGGATGGTAATAAGTCTGCTGGACCACAGGCTGACAGCTCATGCGGTGTTCACGGTGTCTTTGTGAACGAGAAACCCCACGCCGTGTCATTTTTATCCTGTTTTCCACTGTAGTATATTTGTGGTCTTCCTGGGTCGTTGTTTCTCCAGTTTTTCCACCTGACTTCGCAGAGCCCAAGGATGTGCCAATGTTATCTGGACATCTCATGTGTCAGTTCTTCCACTTTGCCTGCGCTCTTGTGTTCGTACATTCCATGTGCCAATGATGGGTTGTGTCTGGCACGAATTTTGCTGCGTTTTACATCAGTAGCATACTTTCGACATCTGTCCTGATGAGCAACAGAAGGCGCGGTCCTTGGTAACCCGGGCGACGACCGATCCGGTATGGAGATTCTGGCTGTCTTTGTCATTGGTGTGTCTTGGGCAAATCAAACCTGGCGGAGCCCATCCCTCTCCAGGTCGGATTTTTTGGTTGGGTTTACTCCCCACATGTGGCAGGTGGTACTGGGTTACATGGTTACCAGTAGCAGAGGGAGTCTCTGACCCGGGTGTATGCATTTTAAAAAGTTTTATCATTTGTTCCTACCGGCGCAAAATGGCCTACTCAGCCCTATATAAATTCCATACATTATTATTATTATTATTATTATCATCATTATCATTATCATTATTATTATTACTCTTCCGAAAAGCGGAACGGTTTTAACGTGTGTGCAAGATGTTCTGCGTGCATTCGCACACGAGACCTCGGTTTATAGTCTCATCCGAAGGACTTTGGGGGAAAGTGGAGTCGGCACTGATGTTAACTCCAGAGGAAAAATCCTCTTGAAGGATGTGTAGGTGTGTTTGAGTGTGTGTGCGTGAGTGTGAGAGTGTGTGTGTGTGTGCGTGTGTGAGTGTGTGTGTGTGTTGTGTGAGTGTTTGTGTATGTGTGTATGGTATGTATGTGTGTTACGTGTGTGCGTATGTGTATGTATTTTGTGTGTGATGTGTTGTGTTAGTGGTGAGTGGTGTGTGTTTTGTGTTTGTGTGAGGTGGTATTTGTGTGTATATGTGTGTGAATGTGTTTTATGTGTGTGAGTGAGTGAGTGTGTGTGGAGAGTTATGTATGTGTGTTGTGAGTGTGTGTATGTGTGTGAGTGTTTTGTGTATGTGTGCGTGCGTGTGTGATTCGTGTTGGTGAGTGTGGTGTGTGTGTGTTATGTGTGTGTTGTGGGGTGAGAGTGTATGTGTATATGAGTGAGTGTGTGTATATGTGGTTTGTATATTGTGTGTGTATGTGTGTATGTTTGTGAAGTGTTTTAATGTGTATGTGTGTTATGTGAGTGGTGTGAACGCGGTGTGGTGGTGTGTGTGTGTGGATGTATGTGTGAGTTATGGAGTGTGTGGTGTATGAAATGTATGTGTGTGTGTGGGGTGTATGTTTTGTTTATGTGTATGGGTCGTGTGAGTTGTATGTGTGTTTAATGTGTGCATTTGTGTGTATTTGAGTGTGTGTGTGTATGTGAGTGTATGTCAAGCCCAAGTCAACTTTTATTTTCAGACGGTACATTGAATAAGCAGTGCATTTGCTTTTTTTCATAAGCCATGTATCTAAAGGAAAAAAGAGAGAAAAAAAGATTTAAAATTATGCAGACATATAAAATTTTAAAAAACTTAAACAAGATAAAGATAAAATAAACAGGAAGACAATAAATATCATACTGAATTAAAAACAAAACAAAAAAACCCGAAAAAATATTAAACCCCCAATTCAAATAATTAAAAAAAATTGTGTGAAATTTTTTTTTGAGTTTTTTGTGTGTATGTTTTTTAGGTGTGTATGTGTAAGGGGGATGTGTGTTGTCGCTGTGTGTATTGGTATTTTTGGGTGTGCAAGATTTTCTTTAGACTTGACAAACTCGCCTTACTGACTATTCAAATCAAACCCTATGAAAGCTCTGAAATTTTTTATTGCAATTTTCTTTAGTGTACACATGCTTCCCTTTAAAAAAAAAAAAGGTTTCAGAAAACCAACCACCTTGGATAAAAAAGACAAAGAATCTGAAAACATAAAGCTGTTTTAAACACATGGTTCAAAAGAGCATTTCAAGGACAAAGAAAAAAAGTAACTTCCTAAAAAGCAAACAAAAAGTGATTTCTTTCAATAGTTTTAATTACAACAACCGCCCCGCCCAAATTGGAAAAACCCTCAATCTTATGCAAAAAACCCACACAAAAGCGCAAAAGTTAAAAATTATCTGAAAATTTTAAAAACCCTTTAAAAATTGCCCCCAAAGTAATATAAATGACAAGTAAATGAAAATTATCCCTTTACTTAGAACTTTTTACCAAATAAAAAAATAAAATTTCATTTAAACTACTCCCAAGACAATCACAGACGTTTGAACCTGTCTCCCAAAAAGTTCCAAAAAAGATTTAGACAATTTTTGGGAAAATAAAACTTGTGATAAAGTTATCTGGAACACTGAATATTTAAAATTTGTGCTAATATAAACAACTTTCCTGTCATATTTAAAAGGGCAAACTTATCCACCAAAAATCAGTGATTTTGCTTGTCCTTCAAATTTTCAGCCAATTTCAATTAATAAAAAAATAATAAAATTAATAATAAAAAATAATAAAAATAATTAATAATAATAATAATAATAAATATGAAATTTGATAGCGCGAACTTGTAAAAAGAAAAACAATCGAAGCGCTTGCACTCAACCCTTTCAGGCATGCAATTCCTTAAACATAATAAACAAAGTTTTCAAAACCATGCTGCGCACGTATGCACGCAGCCCCACCCACACGCACCACACCACACACCCCAAACAAACACAACCCACACACACACACACACCACACACACCACACCTCGGAACAACACTTAAAAAGGTGAAAGTGCGTTGAAAATTAGGACGCTTTTTTGGGGGAAAGTTTCAGGTAGGAAATAAGTGTTTTTTGGGCTGGTTTGAAGGTATCAAAAAAGTTTTGTCGAAGTGAAAGGGGGGTCATTTCGGGTAGATAAAACCAAAAAAACAAGAAGGGAGCGACGGCAACATGGTTTTTTTGAATTGGGTTTTCGAAAGCCAAAGTATCTGGGGTAAACGAAGGGGAAGGGGATGGAGTGTACAGATGAAGACAGTTCAGAGAAAAGAGGGTGCAGTTTTTTGGGAGACATTTGAAACAGAGGGATTGATTTTATACCCATCTTTGTGAGACAGAACCAGTGAAGAGATTGAGAAGAGGAGGATGGTTCGATTTTTCTTTTTGGGACCAGTGGCTGCAGAGTTTTGTTTCGTTGGAGAAGGGGATGATGATGTGGTACCCCAAAAGAGAATTCGAGTGAAAACTTTAAAAGAATGAAGATTTAAAGCGGGAATTTGACAGTGGACAGAATTGCAAAACGCCCCTTATGCCCCGTAATTGATGTAGCAGACGGGGCAGGTCTGGGTGATGAATTTTTTAAGGAGTGTGTTGTAAAAAAACTATCCTAAACTTCCCGGGTTGGAAAAAGGAACTGACGTATGCGATTTTTTGAAGTTTTGCGATAGGGGAAATTTATTTTGGGTCCCTGTCTTTTGTCTATCTAAACCCATTGAAAAAATTCCAAAAACTGTATTTTCCCTACTTTGTAAATAACAATTTTTAAAATGAAGTCAGAGGTTTTCAAAAAAGAAATTACTGTCAAACAGTTTTTACAAAAAATTAGGGACGTCTCCTACAAAATACAATAAAAATAAATGACAGGTTTTTTTTTGTTGTTTTTGAAAAAGCATTTGGGGAAAAACATCTTCCCTATTATTCGTAAACCTCCTTGTTAAAAAACAAACCCCCAGAACTGATAAACATTTAAAAGCTTTTTTGTGAAATAGAAACATTAGTAACGAAAAAAAAAATCAAATTGTTATTCAACAGGGTCCCAGAGGGTCAATATTGGGTCCATTTCTATTTTAAATCTATGTAAATAAAATTACCCCAAATTTCTGAAGTAGCTGTAAATTTTTGTAATGACACCCCCTTTTTGTAGTGATTTCACCCAACAGACTTCACCAAACTTCAAAACAGTTTGACAGATTGTTTATGGATCGAAACCATAGCCCCCAAAATTTCAAAAAAAACAAGGAGTTTTCTAGCAAGAAAAAAAGAGAAAAAAAAATTGAAAGAAAAAACCCAAACCTCTTTTGAAGGTAAAGAGTAATTTGAAGAAGTTGCCTCCACAAATTCGGGGGTGTAATTTGACAAAAAATTTATTTGAACGCCCAAATATGGATAGGAAAACGTCTCGTTACAAGCTACTTTTTCAAAAAAAAAAACATTTTTTTCTGAATCATCTGCAACTCTTTTTGCGCCATATTTTTGAAAGTGACTGTTTTCATCTCTTTGGGAAGGTGCGTGAAAAAAATTTAAAAATTTGATTCTCGTTAATTAAAAAGACAAAAATTTGTTCTTTTAAAATAAAACCCCCTAACCATCAACTATTATAAAAAAAAATATTCTTCCTTAAAAAAACGACTTTTTTAAAAAAAAAAAGCTCTATTTTTAAAAAGTTGTAATGAAATGCCCCCCAAAATCCCCAATACTTAAAAATCATTAAAAGCAAATCATCTCTAACTTTTCCCAGCCAGAAAAATCTTTACAAAACACTTCTTGTATAGGTGTTTTTTAGGGAAAACAAGCTCCAAAAACGTTTAAATGTGTCAAAATAATCATATTTAAAGGGACAGAAAAAAAGCTATCAATACACAAATGCCTGGGAAAAGATTTATAAAAAATAAAACCCTATTTAAAATTTCACAAAACTGTTTTTTTTTAAAAAAATTTCAAATGTTTTACGTGACTGGAAATTTAACGTCAAAACCCGTTGGTGTGGGGGGAAAAGGGGGTGGGATTTAAAGCAAAGAGAAGATAATTTTTAAGTCGTATATAACAAAAAATTTTAAAAAAAACAGGGAAAAGGGAAATTTTTTTTTTAATGGTAGACCTTTGATAGCTAGATTTGTAAATTCCTCTCTCTCTTCTCTTCTCTCTTTCTCTCTCTCTCTCTCTCTCTTTCTCCTTCCTCCCCCTCTCCCTTTCTCCTAATCCCCTTTTCTTGTCCAATTAAAAAGGGTTTTTACCGTGGATGTTGTTTTTTTGCAGTAGAGAAAAACATTTTTTTTTTTACTATCAAACGATAGTTTTAGTTTGATGTTATTTTTTAGTTGGTATGGGTTTTGTTTTTGTATTGTATAGGGGTTTTTTTTGTTTAAATAATTGTTTCTTTATTATCTTTTTTTTATTTGATTAAATGTTTTTTTTCCCTTCCCTTTTCACTCAACCCCCCCCCTTCGTTCCATCCCTTTCTGTTTTTATTTTTACTTGTTGTCTCAGGGTGGGGATTATTTGTTACATTGTTGTCTAGGGTCTCATCAATGCCTTTGGCCTTTTGGGCAGTGGGGAGCAACAAATGTTTCCACTCCTGTTGCCCGGGGCCAGTTCCAAAAGGGTTCCCAGGTTTTGGAAGGTCCAGCTCTGTTTCGACTCCCCCCCAAGTGTTCTTGGGTCGCCCTCTTTTGGGGCTTTTTCCCTCTGGGTCCAGGGAGGGCTGTTCAGGGATGTTTCCCTGTTCCCATGGCAGATATGCGTATTCATCTCCATCGTTGCTGTGATGGGGTCCTGTTTTCCGTTTGCAGGGAAAAAAGTTTTTGGTTGGGGGGTTTCGGGCCAAAGGCGAAAGATTCTTCTGAGATTCTTGTGGGGAATGTGGATTTTTGTGAGGTCACTCTCATCACCCTGAAAAACCTCGAGCCGTACAAAAGGGTGGAAAGTACACAGCTTGGTATAGTCTAGTTTGGCCCTGGTGTGTCTGGGACTTTTCCACACATTGTTCAGATTTCTGAAAGCATTTCTTGCTTTGAATCCGGTTCTTGATTCCTCCCTGCTCCCCCGTCATCCCTAAACATGCCCCCGAGGTACTAAACTTTATTTTTGGGAAAATTTTCCATTGACTGGCCCGGGTGAGGGTTTCGAACATTCATGCATACTCTATTTCTTTGATGATTTTGGGCCTATGCTGTGCAAAAGTGTGAGAGGGGATGTTTCTCTTAATGTGTGGGGGGGATGTGAGAGCGTGCCAGATGTCGGCAAAAGTCTAGGTTTTTAAAGCGGGCCATTGATGCCCCGTGACGGTCAGCTGCTGACGCCGTTTGTACACTAAAACTGGTTTTTGCTTTTTTACTTGCACGTGAAATTTTGAAAAAAACTCTTAATGACTTGGATAATCCCTGGGGAATTTCCCTATGTCGGGTATGCGCCCCTAATACTCTGTAGTGCTTGATTGAGCCCCCTTATTTCTGCATGGGGAGGGGTTGAAATTTATTTTTTTCAGTGCTGTGTCTTCTTTGCTTGTGTGAATTGTTTTCCAACCTAAATGTTTCGTTTTGTGTTTGCCACGTGCAAGTCTTAGTAGTAGACTTTCAAATTTTTTTGGAGGTTTTGTTTTCCATTTTGTGTTGTGCAAAAGCTTGCGTAGGAAGTCTGTTGTTGTGTTAGTGCATCATTAAAACCCAAATTTCCTGCAAAAACACTTATCTCTGCTTGGTGTATTTTTTGCTAAAAAAATGTGGGGGGTTTTTTTCTTTGTTAATAAAACCTTTTGTTTTGTGTCAGTTATGCTACAGATTTCTTTGTTCCCTATCATAGTCAGTATGGCTAGCTTTGGTGTTGGTTTCCCAAACTTTTGTGAAAATTTTTAACCCCGTTTCTAAATTTTCTTTTGACTGAATGCAAGGGGGTGGTGTGTTCGTCAAATTTTCAGCAGGTGTGAAAACATCATCCACCCTGTTTCCCCTTTTTCTATTTTTGTTTTTTTATTTTGACTTATAAAAAAAAAAAAGGCGCAACAAAAATTTGGGAAACCTTGATCATACAACGTTTAAAAGATCCCAGGCTTTAAAGGGAAAAAGACGAAATCGTTATTACAAACAAACCCCCCCATATTGATGAAAACGATTCGATGTTAGGTTTCCTAATTTGGAAAAAAGATGTCATTTTTCCAGGAAACTAGGTTTCTTTTTAGATTTCTAGATCTGAAGATGATCCAAAAAGAAGTGTGGGAGCAAATTAGGCTTTCAGGCTCTCTCCCCTTGTGGGGGGGAGTTTGGGGGACCCCCATGGACCTGCAATGAACCCCCAAATGGGCAGTCCCGGGGCTTTCGGAGGGTTTGGACAGTGGGTGGTCCCTCCCTTTATGTTGGATATCCCTTTTGCATGGTCGTCCCTGTCCTTTTTTCCCCCCATTCCTGCAGGATGTCTTTGCAGGTGTTATGCCTTTTTGTTGGCCCAAACCCTTTCAGTTTTTCCTCTTTTTGATGTAAAAAGCAAAGGGTTTTTGTTTTCCACCGTCCTCGATCTTGTCAGACGAAAATCATTGGTTTTACGGGTCTCTGTAGGTGTGTTCACATCACTGAGGGACTAATCTCAAAGGTTGAATGCGCGTTTAAATCGGCAGTAAATGTCCATGCTTCACGCTGTACAAGGCAAGGATTGGTGGTGCCTTTTAGAGTCTGACCTTTTGTGTGGGTTCTGATGTTGTGGGTTTTTCCCACTTTCGCCAGCTTGTCAGGGGGGAGGTGCCACAGCAAGTTGATCTCACCTCTTTGTGCTGTACCTTTTTGGGGATGAGCTCCAAGGTACTTGAAAATTTTTTCCTCCTCTGTGTTTCCCCCTATCTTGATGCGGGGGGAGTGGTCGTGTGGTATGTTCAAGGATCTTTCTTTTCCATGTTCTCCTAGTGGGCATTGGCGTTTTTCCATTGGGGTGAGATCCTGGAGTTTTCTTACTGCGGCCCCAAAACAAAATCGCTGCAAAAAAAGATTTTAATGGCTTCCTCCATGTGATTGTGGTCTTGAGTTAAAAGGGGAGCTCTTGCATATGTTTTTCCCAGGAACCGTTGAAAGAACGGGGGTAGCGGGACCTTGTCGAAATCCAACTGAAAATCCGGAAAAACTCCCCCATTTTTCCCCCCCCCGAGGATGCCCGTGGGGTGTATACAGCACCTGGAAGCTTTAATCGGCCTCGTCGAAGCTATAGTCTTCAACTTTCCACAGGCTTCTTTCCAACTCGGTTTAAGGCTTCTTGAAGTCAAGAAATTGTTGTAAGGGTAGCTGATTTGGAGATGCTTTTATAGCATTTGTGTTGAAAATCTGCTCGACAGTGCTTCGACCCGGTCTGAACCCGCCTGTTCTTTGATAGATTTTTCTGCTTTTGGTTTTTATCTGTTTAAAGGGAAGGTAGATAACTTTGCTTGGAGGTTATCAAAGTTGTTCTGTAATTTTGGCACTTCTTCGGTCTCCCTTCTTTGGAAGTGGAACTATGATGGTTTGGGTCCCCGTTCGGTCATCTTTTCGGTCCAGATCTTGGAGATGATTGTTAATGCCTTTTATCATCTCGGGGCCCCCGTTTTGATGAGTCACCGGGGTGTTGTCAATTCTGGTGACTTGCCCCCTTAGGGATCTTACTGCTTTTCTACCCCTTTTCCCCGCACCGTGGTTTAGGGTTGATGTCTGGGTTTGCTCGTGAAGTTTGTTGGATGAGCCTTCGCTTGTAGTTTTACAGGTCGCGCAATTTTGTAATCTTTTCATGTAGTGGGACTTCTGTAAGGATGGACCCCCCTTTGTCTTCAATAAAGAGGTTTTTCTGCTGGCTTGGTTAGTACCCTTTTGGTCTGGTACGCCCCTTTGCTGTCCCTTTCGCCTTGCCTTCTCAACCCCCTTGGAGCATTGTTCTGACATCCGTTCCCAGGGCCCCATCTTTCTCTTGATTGCCCGTTTCTGTTCTTATATTTTAAAAGTTATGTCAACTAGAAGGCAGAAAGGCTGCATAAACAAAGCTGACATATTCTTGATCATACTGATTTATGGATGACAAAAGAAAAAAGAGATGACTTATTTATCAAAGGTACAGGATGATGGAGACTAAAACATAGAGTAGTTCTGCTGAAAGGGGAAAAAGGAAAAAAAAATGCGCAAAAGCAAGAGCCTATGGTAACGGTTTTGTATTTCCCCTTGACTTTGAATGCTAAGCCCACATGCCTTCTATCAGGGTGCACTCAAGACAGCTGTCGAGAGCTGCCCTTTTAAAACAGTTCTGTGTTATTCATCCTGACACTGCCCCAAAATACAAAAAATTTAGTGTATTTTAAGTTGTTGTTGTCAATCCCCGAGTTGACATTAATTGCACAGCAATATCAGTCAAGGGCTTGCTATTATTTGAGAGAGTGTCAACCTAGCACATTAATGAAAAGTAAAGCAGTTGTGTGGAAAAAAAATGAACACTCCAGCAAGTCATTAAAAGGAAATTTAAAGCTGTTTTAAGAACCGCCGGCCCTTTTCCGATTAAATGAGAGGGTTTTTTAATCCCCCTTTTAAACATTTTTATGATTAGAAGGGCAAAAACCCAAAACAAGTCTAGCCTCAGGTTATTTAGTACAACACTTTGATGGGTAAAAATACTTTGGTTTTGGTCAAAACAATGATACCAATGGTGTTTAAAGCAAATCTTTAATCTACATGGTTTGGTTTGAATACCTAACATCTAAAATGCATTTTGGGTTGACTAAGATCAACAGATATGATAAACTGATGGTTCAGGAAGAGCATTTAAAACCTCAGAAGGGAAAATATTCAAAAAAGAAAAGAGAAAAGGAGCCCATAAAAATTATCATTTTTAGAGATGGATGTCAAATCAAATAGAAGGAAACAGCTAAAAGAAATTGTTTCTAAAGGACCAGAAAGTTTTTTACCCAAAAAAAGCACACTGCTCTCTAAAATGGACAGACTGGCGTGGAAGACGTATTTTTTTAGATTTATTTCAAACGTGTACAAAAAAAATTTCGAGTTTATTGTTATATTCTGTCCAAAACTGACAACAAAAAACTCAAGGATAAAAATTTTTTTGGGCAATGAGAATATAATTTTTGTTAATCCCTTGAGGCTAATGATTTTTTTAGAATACTATTATAACTTTTTGAAAATACGTAACATTTTTTTCTTAAATGACTGCAAGGCGGAGCGTGACATTTTTAAGAAAAAGGGTGTTTGTCTAAGCTTTCTTTCGTGGGAGCTACACATATTGTTTGGATTTTTTAAGCATTTTAAATTTTATTTTAAAAGCTTCAGAGAAACAAACGAAAAGGGTTTTAGCTTTTTTTCACAGAAAGACAGAGATGGGTTTAATAATTTCCCCTTTTAGAGAATGATGTTTTTTACAGATGGAGAAGAAAAGAGAAAAAATTAAAGCTAAATTTAGAAATCAAAACATAGAAAAAATTTTTATGAAAAAAAAACCGTACTAAATACGCTTAGTGGAAATGCAATAGCTTTTTTTTCTTTAAAACAGACAACAAATGAAAAACAGCAAAAAACAACCACGTTAGGCCCACCTTTACACTTACCTTTTCTTGGTGCCGACCCCTGAGCTATCCCGTCCCTATATATCGTAAGTAAGTCGTGGGAGAAAAAAACACTTGCAGCAGCAAGAAAAATATCCCAGAGGGGGAGGTGGGGGGGGGGGGAGTTGTGAGGGGGAGGACATTAAAATGTAATGCAATATCTTTGGAAGTGTGTGTGTGTGTCTGTGTGTGTGTTTAAGTGTGTGTGTGTGTTTGTGTGTGTGTGTTTGTGAGAGAGAGAGAGAGAGAGAGAGAGAGAGAGAGAGAGAGAGAGTGCCTCTGTGTGTGTATATCTGTGAGAGAGAGAGAGATTGTGTGGTGTGTGTTTTGTGTGTGTGTGTGCGTGTGTGTGGTGTGTGTGTGTGTGTGTTGTGTGTGTGTGTGTGTGTGTGTGCGAGAGAGAGAGTGTGTGTGTGTGTGTATGTGTGTGGAGAGAGAGAGAGAGAGAGAGAGAAAGTATGTATGTGTGTGAGAAAGAGAGAGAGAGTGTGTGTGTGTGTGTATGTGTTTCTGTCTGTCTGTCTGTATATTCTGTCTGTTTGTAAAAGAGAGAGAGAGAGAGGAGAGAGAGAGAGAGAGAAGAGGGAGAGAGAGAGAGAGAGAGAGAGAAACACTGAACACTGAAAGGTTTTATTGTACTTCGGCCTTGGGCCACTATACAAAACATGTTTGGGGAAGGGGGGAGGAAGACATAGCATAAAACGTTTATATCAATTTCACATTTTCAATTCTGCAGGCTACAGCATTAGTCATCATCATCCCCATCGTCATCTTCAGCATTTACATAATCATCACCATCCGCATCTTCATTACCTATAGCAGCAGCTGCAGCCAGTATATCAACATAACCATCATTACTTTCATCCTATACATCATCGTTATCAACATCATCATCTTAATCATCTACGCTATCACCATCTTCTACAACTTTATAGTCATTTTCGTCACGATTATCATCTTCAATCTCTGCATCATGGTCATAATCATCATCTTCATCATCGTTTCATCGTTATCTTCAATATATACATCATTGTCATCATCTTCATCTTTGACATCTCCATCATAGTTATCGCCACCACTATCACCTTCAACAACCACGCCATCGTTACCATCACCACCATCGTCACCTTCAGCATCTACATCAACATCACCTCCAACATTTCCATCATCATCGCCATCCTCCTCCCAAACATCTACATCATCATCGTCCTTTCGAAAATAAATAGATAAATAATAAAAAGGAAAAAAATCTTTTTTCATTTTCAGTTTTTCCAAAACACACACGCGCGCGCACACCACACACACACAACACACACACACACACCACACACACACACACACACACACACACACACACACACACACACACACAACACACATTCTCGTCTTCCCCATCTGTAACATCATCACCATTTTCATCAACCACATCAGCATCAACCCCATCAATACTTATATAATTGTCACGAGAGAGAGAGAGAGAGAGAGAGAAGGCGGGGGACGGGGGAGGGGGGGTTGTGACAGGGACCGCAAAAGAGGGAAGAGGGAATGAAAGCAAACAATACAAAAGCAGAAAGAACGTGTGAGTATGTGTGCGTATGCGTGTGCGCGTATGCGTGTGTGTGTTTGTTTTGTTGTTATGTGTTGTGTTGAGTTGTGTGAGCGCGCGCGTGCGTTTCTGGGTGTGTGTCGTGTGTACGTGGTGCTGCGTGCTGTTTGGTGTGGTGTGTCTGTGTACGTGCGTGCGTGCGTCTGTGTGTGTGTGTGCGTGCGGTGCGTGAGTGTGTGTGTGTCTGTGTGTGTGGTGTGTGTGCGAGCGCGCGCACCCTGGTTAAAAGATGATGCAGCTTTTTTTTTCGACGTTTTTTTTTTGTAGTGGCTCCCCTTTTTTTTTTTCTTTGCATTCTGTCCCACACCACACACGTCTTTTTGCTATGTAATGGTAAGTGGGAAGGGGTTTTTTTTTAAAAATTAAAAAAAGAGTGAGGGGGGGGTTGGGATGGAAGAAGAAAAGAAGGAAGGAGGGGAAAAAGGGCAAACGAATTTAATAGATTAATTTGGGGGGTGAGAATAAACGGGAATGCTTTTAAAAAAAAAAAAAATTTTCAACCCTTTCTTTGGGGAAAAAAGGGGAAAAAAGGAAAGAAAGGGGAAAAAGGGGGGGGGGGAGGGGGAAAAAGGGGGGAAAGGGGAGAGGGAAAAAAGGGGGGGGGGGGAAAAGAAAAAGAAAAAGAGGAAGAAAAAAAATGGTTTTTTAAATGAAAAGGGGGAGAAGGGGGAAAAAGAAAAAAAAAAGAAAAAGTTAAAAAAAAAAAAAAAAAAAAAAAAAAAGAAGAAAAAAAAAAAAAAAAAAAAGGGCGAAAAAGAAAAAAAAAAAAGAAGAAAATAAAAAGGGAGAAAAGGGGGGGGGAAGAAGAAAGGAGAAGAAAAAGAAAAAAAGGGGAAAGAAGGGGGGAAAAAAGCAAAATTTTGGGGGGAAAAAAATAGAAAAAAAGGGAAAAAAAAAAAGAAAAAAAAGAAGGAAAAAAAAAAGAAGGAAAAGGGGAGGGGGCGGGGAAAAAAAAAGGGGGGGGAAAAAAAGGGGGGGAGAGGGGGGGGAAAAAGAGGGGGGAAGGGAAAAAAAAAAAGAGAGAGAAAAAGGGAAAAAGGGAAGAAATGACAAAAAAAAAAAAAAAAAAAAAAAAAAAAAAAGAAAAAAAAAAGGGGGGGGGACGGGGGAGAAAAAAAGAAAAAAGAGGGGGAAAAAAAAAAAGGGGAAAGCCCCCAAAAAAAAGGAAAAAAAAAAAAGGGAAAAAAAAAAAAAAAAAAAAAAAAAAAAAAAAAAAAAAAAAAAAATAAAAAGAGGGAAAGAAAAAAAAGGAAAAAAGGGGGATGGGGAAAAAAAAAAGTTTGGAAAAAAGGAGAAAAAGGGGAAAAAAAAAAAAAAGGCGAAGCCGGTGGGAGCCCAAAAAAAATTTTTTTTAAAAAAGGAAGGGGGAAAAGAAAAGAAAAATATTCAAACAAATATTCTCTAGTGTTGTCGGCACATTGTCTTTTTTTCATTCAAAAGATATTGATTATTGAATAACCCAGAATGGGAGAAGAAGGGGGAGGGAGAAGGAGAGAGGGGATCGACTCGAATCAAAAGATTTTTTCAAAAAAAAGGCCGGGCCCCCATACATGAAGGGGGGTTTTGCAAAACTGCTTTTTTTTTGGTGGGGGTAAAAGCAATGTAACGAAAAAATGTTGCTTTTAACAAAAGTCAGTTAAAAAAATATGATTAGGTTTTTTTTTTAAAAGAGAGAGAGGACGGGGAGGGAGGGGGGAAAAGAGGGAGGGAGGGAGAGAGGGGGGGTTAGAGTGGGGAGAGAGAGAGGGGGGAAGAGAGCAGACAGTAGAGAGATTGTACACAGACGCATAGTTTAGGGAGCAGACTCACTGTATGTACAATAACACAAACACACAAAACACAAACACACAACCACAAACGACAAACAACAGACAGTGTAGTTTGGGTTGACAGTCAGCGTTGGAGACGTTCTCCAAAGGCCAACTAGCCCCAGGGCTGCAAGCACACATAATTTAAGGACCGTGCAAGTTCAGCCTCCTAGTCAGGAGTCATTAGTCGATCACAAAAGACTTAAGCTGTAAAGCGGTTTTTTCATATCAATATATATATATTATAAAATTATATATATATTATATATATATAATATATATATATATATATATATATATATATAATCCTTTTGTATCGGGATAATGGAATAGCACTTATGTGCTTTTTTCACATCTAGTCCCCGTGTGTATGCGGTATTTTAAATACTGTCATCTGTTCCCACCGGCACACATGGCCTACTCTTTTAAAAAGGGGAAAACAGGATTTAACGTGTGCGCAGATGCTCTGCGTGCGTTCGCACTTGTTTTCCTCACTCTTTTGTCTCGTTATATAATTGGTCAAGTGGGGAAATGGATCTCTTTGAGATCCAAGTAAAGGCCATTTATCTTCAACTTCTTCTGCCTGTGTAAAACACTCAAATGTGTCTGACAATGTTCGGGTTAACATTGCTATCCAGCTAAAATTGACCCATTGGCTGGACACAGACTGTATGATCTCCTTGCATCCTTTAGATAAAAAAAAGGATCCCCAAAGAACATAAGGCACAAAGATTCATTAGCCACTTATTTTCATAGCATTTTAAAGACATTTTTTAACCACTATTATTTTTGCATAGTTTTCTTCTCTTTCTGTTTTATCTTTCGCTGGCAGCGGTGGTAGGCCACAAAATTATCTATTTATTCTTAGGCTGGCAATAGACACTTATAAATTCTGGAGGGTGTCTTGCGTTACCTACCACAAAGGAGGAGTAAGTTTTCAAATAGTGCCGGACCCTGAAGAGTGCTCAACCAGGAGCCGAAACTCGAGTCAGGTCGGGCCAAAGGCATGGTCCTTACTCA
>CM054150.1:61643913-61651413 GCA_028751875.1 Rapana venosa
GATGGTGTATGCATGGTGTATGATGGTGTATGCCTGGTGTATGCCTGGTGTATGCATGGTGTGTGCGTGGTGTATGCATGGTGTGTGCATGGTGTATGCGTGGTGTATGCGTGGTGTATGCATGGTGTATGCCTGGTGTATGCCTGGTGTATGCCTGGTGTATGATGGTGTATGCCTGGTGTATGCCTGGTGTATGCATGGTGTATGCATGGTGTATGCCTGGTGTATGCCTGGTGTATGCCTGGTGCACGCATCCTGTTACTCCTCCCCCTCTCCAGGCCCGTCTCAGGCGTGATCAGCGACTTGGGACGCGTCGTTGCGGCCATCAGGATTGGCGGAGCTCTTCTGTGCTCCGGCATGGCGGCTGCCGGTTTCTCCAATGACCTGGTCAGCGTCCTCTTCTTCCTGGGCATTGGGTGCGGTGAGTAGGCGTACCTGTGTTGGGATGGTGCGGGGAAGTAGATGAACCCCCTCCGCGCGCAAAACCGAGTGAGTCTTGCTATATTGGGAACACCTGCAAACTTGTGCAGTGCTCTGTTTAAGAGCATAGTCAAACGGATGCGCTGGGCCTCATTTGTCAGGCGCTTAACGGCAGCCCAACGTTTTTTCGCTCATGTGACAAGACAACAAACAATAGTTGCTGTCTGAGCGTTCGACGGCGACGACGAAGAAGAAGAAGAATCGGGACAGAGTTGTTGTCGAAAGATGAACTTTTACCGAAGGATAGAAGGCAGAAGAGGAATGGAGACAGCTGACGGGGCATGCCTCAGCGGCTAGCAGCAAAGAAGGATGTGGCTGCAACAGGGGACACTGTGGGAAAGAATGACAACTCGACAAGGCCGCACTCCACATATAAGTATTGGGCTATAATCACACTATAAAATAATACGCTATTACGCTCAATTTGTGCAGACTTCTTACTAGTATATTCGTGAACATTCTCCCCAGTATGGATACCGGATGCCCTGTCAGTCGAAATAGCGTCTCCACCTTCTGGAAATTCTGTGCTAGGCATTCCCTCTTTTCTATCCCTCTCTTTGTTTCTGCCTTGTTCCTTTTCTTCCTGTAACGTCCTTCTTTTTTTTCAATTTTCAGCTTTCTTGGTTCATTCTCCTGCCATAATCCCAGAAAGACTTATAAGATAACAATTATCTCCCACGCCGAGGTCGGATGAGCTAGGCCTAACTTGTCAGGCGTTTAACGGCAGTGCAACGCATTTTTGCTCATATGACAGACAGCAATAATTGCTGTCTGAGCGTTTGACAAAAGAAGAAGTAGGCATTCTGTGTTAGACCAGTTTCGGACTGACATCTCAATTTAATTTAAAAAAATTTTGGGGGACTGATTTTTTTTTCTCATAATTATAATAAACTAAAAAAATTATATCATGCACTTTTTTAGTTTCAGTGCGGCAAACATGCCCGCAAAACTTTTTAAAGGGAAATTTGGGTCAGGAAAAACAAAACAAAAAAAGGGGAAGCGTTTTTGGGACAGCTTTTCCTTTTGCGACAAACACAAAAAAATTTACTTCTATGGAAGGGAAAAAGGGGTTGCCCTTGACAAAAGAAGATTCGTTTTAAAATTTTGAAAAATTTTAAAAAAAAAAATTTGAAAAGTAAAAAAAAAAAAATGCAAAAAAGACCCTTTTTCCCTCGGGTTGTTGGTGTACCGGGTTGGGGCAAATTTTTCCCCCTCCCTAAAATTTGTTTGGGGTTAAAACGGGGAAAACAAAAAGGCCCCCAAAGTCGCTGAAAATTCTTTAAAGCTGAGTTTGGGGGGCAGTTTGCGCTTTGATTTTCCCCCAAAGTTTTGACATCAACAACCTCACTGGCCTTCAGAAAGGGACCATTCGGGGGAACAGCGCTGGAGACCCTTGGGAAAGGAGGAAGAAAAACCCAAAACCGGGGGTTTTCCAAAAATACCCTTGGCCCTGTGCGCCCAAACGTAGGGGAAAAAAGCCAGTGAAGAAAAAAAACCCAGAAACGGCCCCAAAGAGTTAGAACAGTAACAGGTCAATAAAGAAAAAGATGACTTGGCCAGGGGGGAACGGGTTGTCAGAACAATGCTCCAAGGTTGAGAAGGCAATGGGAAAGGAGACAGAAAAAGAGGCTTTCCCAGCCCATAAAGGGTTACAAACCAAGTCCAGCAGCCAAAGCCCTCCGTTATTAAAGAAAAAAGAGGGGGGGTCAGTCCTTACGAGAGCGCCACTATCATAAAGGAGTTTGGACAGAATTTTGCAGAGACTGTACAATACAAGCAAAAAGGCTGATCCAAAACAAATTCAGGGCCCAAGACCCCAAAACCATAGATCGGAATGCAACGGTGCGGGGGGAAAATTTTTAAAGAAGCAGAAAGACCCCAAAGGGGGAAAGTCCCCAGGGTTTGACAACACCCCGGGCTGAGCTACAAGAACGGACCCCCAAGATGTTCAAGGCTTTAAACAATCATTTCCCAACGCATCGGACCAGCAAAGAGTGGGGGGGGAAACAGTGGCCCCAATCCTTTCATAGTTCCATTCCAAAAAAGGGGGAAAATTTTAAAAGGAAGTGCCAAAATTAAGAAAAATCGTTGTTACCCAACCCAAAGCAAAGGGTTATGCTACGAATTCCCTTGAACAGACTGAACCCAAAGCGAAAAAATTCCTATCAGAAGAACAGGCGGTTTTCAGCCCGGGGCAAAGGGCACTGTGAACGTTCTTAAACATCGGAATCCCTCTTGGGAAAAGCATCTCCAACATCAAAAAACGTTTCTACAACAACTTTTTGTTAAAGAAGGCCTTCGTGGGGGTGGAAAGAAGCTTGTGGAAAGGGTAATGGGGGGAACTATAGCTTCGACGGGACCTGATTCAAGTTCCAGGCGTGTATGACAGCTCCCACAGTGCGCCCTTGGGGGTGGTAAAAAATGGGGGAGTTCTTCCCCGGCCCTTTCGTGGAGTTCGAAAAGGTGCCCGTTCCCCCGTTTTTTTAACGTGTTCCTGGAGAACATCTGCAGGGGCCCCCCTTTGGGCTTAAAGGACCCCCTTAAAATAGGGGGGAAGGCCCAGTCTGAATCTTCGATTGCAGACGATTTTGATTCAGGGGGCCGCAGGGAAGAAGAACTCCAGGATCTCACCACCAGACTGGAAACATCACCCAAGGGCCAAACGGTATGGAGTTCAGCCAACGGAAAAGAGCAAAACCTTTTAAACAGAAACCCCCCGCCCACTCCACCGTTTCAAGATGAGTGGCGGGACACTAGAGGATGGGAAATTTTCCCAAATTTCCCTTGGAGCGGGTCATCCCCAAAAGAAGGCAGAGCACCAAGGGGTGAAGTTTGATTTGCTGTGGCACTCTCCCCCTTGACTAAGCGGGCCCAAAAGTTTTGGAGAAACAAAAATCAGAACCCCTTTTTGGTTTTAGACTCTAAAAGGATTTCGTAAATCTTTTTCCCTTGTACGCTGTGAAGCAGGGCCCTTACTGCGTTTTAAAACGTCCCCAAAAAAGGGGGCCTTTGAGTTTGTGCCTCAGGCGGACCCTGAACTTTCCCCTACAGAGACCGAAAACCAAGGTTTTCCTTTGGCAGCATCGAGGCATTTGGGTTTGGAAAAACAAAAACCCATTGCTAGATAAGTCAAAGGGGAAAACTAAAGGGGTTTTGGGCCCACAAAAAAGGGCAAAAAAACCCTTTTAAAGGAAAAGTCCTGAGGGGTTTGGGGGAAAGGGGGAAAGGGGGCAGGGACGACCAAGAAAAAAGCTGGATATCCAACATAAAGGAGTGGACGGCCTCACTGTACCAAGCCTCCTAAAAACGGCCCGGACGGAACCTTTTGGGCGATCCACTTGAAAGGGGTCCGTGCGGGTCCCCCAACGGTTGCCCCGGCCAAAGGGGATGGGTGAGTGAGTGAGAAATGTGATCCCTGGCGCTGTAGCTTTACCAAGTTTTTACGGCCCGTGAAAGGGCTGGAAAGGTAAAAAAGGTCAAGGTGGTAAAAAACCCTATAAGGTGTAAGGGAGCGGGACGTCAGAGCCCTAAAACTTTTTTTAGGGCCAGCATATTGAGGGCGAGGGGTCCACCCTCCTTTTCCCTCGTGTTTAACTTCCCTGACCAAAAGAGGGCGGTTCTCATTTAAAGGGGGTTTGGCTGGGGGACTGTACTGAATGTCCCCCAAGGTGGGAAAAACGGTAAACCCACCCAAAGTGGAAACCCCCACGCTAACGTGCTTAATTTGGGTTTGGGGGAAAGCGAGTTTTCCGACCACTGAGCTACCCCGTCCCCTGCGTGAAAAAGGAAGGCCAGTACTTTTCCCAAACACATCGCCCGGTGAAAAAAGCGAACGAGGGGAAAAGAAGAAGAAGAAGAAGAAAAAGGGAAGAAAAAGAAGAGAAGAAGAAAAAGAAGAAAAAGAAGAAGAAGAAGAAAAAGAAAAAAGATTCCGGGGCGTATTAACTTTTTTTTTTGGGGGGGAAAAAAAACAAACCCGCAAATTTCTTCTATTTGGAAAATATGACCCAAAATCTGCAGTAATCTGATTTTTTCGGTTTTTTATTTCTATTTTTTGTTAGTTTTTTGGGTTTTGTTGTTTTTGTTGTTTTGTTGTGGGGGGGGGGGGGGGTTTTTTGGGGGGGAGGGGGCAAATTTTGAGGTTTGACACGCCGGATAAAATGCGTTTTACAATGTAGAGTTTTAAAGCGGTTTTCGGGTTTGTTTGTTTGTTTGTTTGTGTCGTGTGTGTTTGTGTGGGGTACATATATTCCATATATAATTATTATTATTTATTTGTTTGTTTATTTTGTTCCTTGGCAGACCCTCCGGGGTTTTCAAAAAGGGGTGAGTTTTGGGGGCCGTATAGCCCGGGCTTCTCCCACTCCCTCACAAAAACACACACACACACACAACCCATACCACACACCACCCACCACAAAAAAGACAACAACACACATACACACAAAACACACCCCAAAATACACGACCACACACACACACACAGACAACACACCACACACACTTTCACACACCATACACCCCAACACTCCCAAACAACCACATCCACACACACATACACAAAACCACCATACACAGACACACACACTAACACACACATAACACAACATACACACACACATACACAGACACAAAACACACACACATACACGACAGAAGACACACACACACACACACACAAAACACCACACAACACACACACAAAACACACACATACACAGACACACACACACACCACACATACACGACACACACACACACATACACAGACACACACACACAAAACAAAACATACACAGACACACACACACACACACACACAAAACACATAACACAGACACACACACACACACATACACACACACACACACACCACGCACGCACGCACGCACGCCACCACACCTTTTTAGGTAGCTGAATTCCGACGTAACACCTGGTACATGCGCTTTTAATAATTTGTCATCCGTTCCACCAGCACGAAATGGCCTATCTTCCAAAAGCCCGAAACGGGTTTTTAAACGTGCGCGCAATATGTTCTGCCTGCATTCGCACATGGAGATTCGATTTATAGCCTCATCCGAAGGACTTTGACATTCAGGGAAGAAAGGGCAAGGCTGGGAATGGAACCCAGAACCTCACGGTTTTCTTGTTAGGCAGGTGAACGTCTTAACCATCCTGCCACTTTCCTCCTTGTTTCATGCGTTTCCCCTTCCCCTTCACCTATCCCCTAGTCCCGTGGACTGTGGGGGGGGCAACACTGAAGATTTTTCAACCAGCTTCCTCCACTCCCCGCGGTCCTCTGCTTTCCGTAGCAAATCGTTCCACTCAAGGCCAGCCCTCCACTCTCTGAGATGTTGTCTTCTTCCCATCGTTTTCTCTGCTGTCTGCCCTCTTCTTCGTCTCCCTCCTTGTACTGTTTGTTCCCTGTAGTAGGACAACAGTCTTGGCCAGTCCACATGTTCAGTGTGTGACGTGCCCGTGCTACTTCAGTTTGCGTTTTTTTCACTGAAGTCAGGAGCTCTTCATAATTATGGTCCGATGGCGTTTTTAATTCTGGTGTTCACTTCCTCATTATAGCGATGTGATCTCTGTATGAGATACAAAGATCCCATTCGAGCATTTGAAAAGATTAATTGTCTTGTACCGATCTCAGCTTTCATGTATAAAAGTAATTGTACAGAGTGTCGCCCTCCCCCCTTCCCCCACCCCCACCCCTCCCCTTGTCAGCTGACTAGTCTCATAATCTCTAGGCTTTTTAAAATTTGTTTTATTTATCTGTACCACTTTAAGTCACGGCACATTTGTCTGCGTAAAATTCGGACTGCTCTCCCCGGCAAGAGAGCGCGTCGCCACAAGAGCAGCGCCACCACCCATTATTTTTGTTTTCTTTTCCCTGTCTGCAACTGTATATTTTCTTTCCCTATCAGAGTGGCGTGTGTTGTTTTTTTCTACAGAATTTTGGCCAGGGACAACTCTCTTGTTGCTGTGGGTTCTTTTACGTGCGCTAAATAATGAGGAGTAACACACGGGACCTCGGGTTTATCGTCCTATCCGAAAAACTAGTACCCAGACCACCACTCATGGTCTAATGAATCGGGGGGGGGGGGGAGGGGGGGAGGGGGGGATTTCGGGCTCAAACGGGGATCCCTGAACCCTCACAAAGTTTCACCTTAAGCACTAGACTGGAAGAACCCTCATGCAAAAGTTTCATCCGAAAGAACCCTCATGCAAAAGTTTCATCCGAAAGAACCCTCATGCGAAAGTTTCATCCGAAAGAACCCTCATGCGAAAGTTTCATTCCAAGTTCAGAAATAACCCTCACAAAGTTTCATTCCAAGCTCAAAAATAACCCTCACAAAGTTTCATTCCAAGCTCAGAAATAACCCTCACGCAAAGTTTTTCTTTAAGAACCCCTTATACAGTTTCACCCCAAGCACTGCACTGGAAGAACCCTCGCAAAGTTTCATTCCAAGCTCAGAAGAACCCTAACACAAAGTTTTATTCCAAGCTCAGAAAGAACCCTCACACAAAGTTTCATTCCAAGAACAGAAAGAACCCTCACACAAAGTTTTATTCCAGGCTCAGAAAGAACCCTCACACAAAGTTTTTTTTAAGAACCCTCATACAGTTTCACCCCAAGCACTGCACTGGAAGAACCCTCGCGAAGTTTCATTCCAAGCTCAGAAGAACCCTCACACAAAGTTTTATTCCAAGCTCAGAAGAACCCTCACACAAAGTTGCATTCCAAGCTCAGAAAGAACACTCACAAAGTTTTAAACTAAGCTCAGAAAGAACCCTCACAAAGTTTTAAACTAAGCTCAGAAAGAACCCTCACAAAGTTTTAAACTAAGCTCAGAAAGAACCCTCACAAAGTTTTAAACTAAGCTCAGAAAGAACCCTCACAAAGTTTTAAACTAAGCTCAGAAAGAACCCTCACAAAGTTTTAAACTAAGCTCAGAAAGAACCCTCACAAAGTTTCATTCCAAGCTCAGAAGAACCCTCACACAAAGTTTCATCCAA
>CM054150.1:61653913-61655475 GCA_028751875.1 Rapana venosa
TTATTATCACTATTATCGTCATCGTCATCATCGTCGTTGTCATCATCATCATCATCATCATCATCACTACCACTTCCGTGACGGACGCTCTTGCCGAGTGGTTAAGACCGTTCCACTTCATTCCCATGGGTCCATGAGGTCGTGGGTTCGAATCTCGGCGGTGTCTAGTGAATTAGGGGTGGGGATTTTCTTTTTTTTACGATCGCCCAGTTCAACTTCAAATGCAGTCCTGCCAGAGTCTGTTTATTTATCTATTTATTCTTTTATTTCGATGATAATAGAATAAGCACTCAATCGCTTTTTTCATCCAGTCCCCGTGTGTATGCAGTTTTGTCAATTTTGGCATCCGTTCCCACCGGCACACAATGGCCTACTCTTCCAAAAAGCGGAACAGGATTTTAACGTGTGCGCAAGATGTTCTGCGTGCGTTCGCACACGGGGCCTCGGTTTATAGTCTCATCGGAAGGACTTTTGGGGAGAGTGGAGTCGGCGCTGATGTTAACTGCAGAGGAGAAAAACTTCTGAACGAGATTCGAACCCGAGTCAGCAGATCACGAATGGGATCACTCTAACCCCAGGCTTTCCCGTCCGTCTATGTACAATGTAGCAGTACATCACTTAGGGGATGTATTCCATTTTCGTATCAACATTTTTATTGTTGCTTTTAAATTTTCACTTTTCTTTTTTTTTTTCTTTAAAATTTCCCCCACCCTCCTTTCACCTTTTTGTAAAAAAGCCTCTTAATCACAGCTTACATTTGTATTGTTACAACACTGTCCATACGGTTGGGGGTTTGTATTTTTTTTATTATATTCTTTTTATTTAAAGGGAAAGGGGAATAACACTTATGTGTTTTTTCTACCCCCAGCCCCCGTGTGTATGCGGTTTTGTAAATTTTCTCTGCCCCCACCGGCAAAAAGGGGCCTATCTTACGAAATCGGAAAAAAGATTTAAAAGGTGCGCAAGATGTTCTGCGTGCGTTCCACACGGGGCCCCTCTTTTTTTATTGTCTATCCGAAGGGGGGATGTGGGTGCGCGCGCTCGCTCGGTGCTATGCTATGTGCCGCGCGTTGTAGGGCTTCCAATTACTTTTTGAAAATGATCATTTCATAGCTAGAGACGCAACCTCGCTTTTGCTTAATAAAATGTTATTCCCTTATCCTCGATTAAAAGAAATAAAAAAATGAACAAATTAATGATTTCAGATAGTGTGTCTATCCTTTCCCATAAACCCAAACCGTTTTTTTTTTTTTTTTGGATTGTTGTTGTTTTTTGCGCAGCGTGGGGTTTATCAAGTTCTTGATTAAAAACCCTTGACCTGGGGGGAACCAAAGTAGAGGCTGTATGACCATGGCTTTCTTTCCCCCTCATGGAATTCACTTTTCACTTAGTCTTTAGTGAGACTATCGACTATGCTTCCCCTTTACAGGAGGGGTTGATTGCACATCCCGATGTGTTTCGCCCGGGGGGGTGGTTGGCCTTTGGAGAAAAATCTCCAAAGCTGACTGTCGATGCCCACTTGGCCCAGAGAGTGGGGGTGTATGCGGCAAGGCATCTCCCCC
>CM054150.1:61655975-61683475 GCA_028751875.1 Rapana venosa
TTAAGTTTCTGCTCAAATCAAAAAGCACATGTACATGTGTGTATATGACCAGGGGGAGAGGGAGGGAATGGATGTCTTTGTTATACTTCTTTGCTCTGAATCCAATGTCTGCTTGGTTATTCTTGTTTTCCGTATATGTAAAGCATATTATGTGGTGAAGGGGATATGGGTGAGGATGTGTTGTGTATGAAAGTGTTTAAATGACACATCAGTTTCCTTGTTTATATCCATTTGGTTGTTGTTGTTGTTATTGTTGGTGGGGGTGGGGTTCTGGTTTATTTCGCTTTTGTTTTTTTGGGGTTTTTAGGGTGGTTTTCTTGGGGAGGGGGAGGGGGTATTTTGGACTTTTTTTCTGTCTTTTGTTAGTTCTATATTGTTCTTCATTTGTCTTGGCTGTTATTCTTGCCCTATGTTGTTATTGTCGCTGTTGTTGTTTTTGTACGTTTTGTTTGTGTTTGTTTGTTTATTTCTTGTGGTTGTTCTTGTTGATTCATCTTTTTTTGGTTTTTATTCAGTTGTTGTATGGTTCAAGGTTTGTGTGTGTTTGTGGTGTTGTGGGGGGGGGGGGGGGGGAAAGGGGGGAAGCAGTTGGTGTGTTTTTTTTTTTAAATTTTTTGTTTTGTCTTCTTTGTTTGTTTTGGTTTGGTTTTTCTTTGTTTCTTGTTTGTCTGTATTATGACGGATATTTTTTTCAAGATTTTTTTTAATTATTTGAATTGTATGGTTTAATATTTTTCTGGGTTTTTTGTTTTTTTTTTAATTCCATATATGCATATGTTATTGTCTTTTCTTGTTTGATTTGTATAGTTTACCATAGATTAGGTTTTTTATTCTATGTCTGCATATACATTATCTTTTTTTTCTCGCTTTTTTTTCCTTTAGATAGATGGCTTGATAAAAAAAAAAGCATATGCACTGCTTATTCAATGTACCATCTGAAAATAAAACTTTGACTTTGACTTTGACTTTGACTTTGGGCTGTACCCCACACAATGTCCTCACCGCGCATCACCACAGTCAGGTCCTTCAGTCTGGTGCTGGTGCTACGTAGCATTGGGGCGGAGACGGCTCCAAGGCGTGCCATCCCCTCCACAGAGGCCAACTGTCAACCTGCAAAACACAACCACGGTCACTGCTTCTGGGCACTCTTCTTGGCCACATTTGGCCCAGGCCAAAAGCTGTGTCAGTGACTGAGGTCAGCTCACTGCCAAGGCTAACTACAATGTTGTTAGGGTTGTAACATGTGGTGAGATTGCCTTCAGCCATGACAAGCTCTTCACATATATAAAAACCTGCACTCTCAATAATCCTCTGAAGGCAGGTATGGTTTGCCTATATGGCGAGGTACTTAAAAACAGTCACACAAGCAACTTCTCATGCGTGTGCAATTTCAATCTGGCAGTGATTCCCAGGTGGGATGAGTGAGTAAAGGTGCACTTCTGGGTGCCCCCCAGAGTGTTAGCTGGGGAATGTGCATCATCATCATTTGCAACATCATCTGCGTACTGAATTTGGGGTATTGGTTCAAAGTTCAAACTTTCCATAGTGCAAAAAATCTAGCATAACTGCCAACCTTCGATTCCAAAACAGAATTTCATGGAGGGTGAGTTTGCACTTTGAAATGAAAGGGCCGTAGGTGGAAACTGAAAGTACAAAGATGTTGTTGTTCTTTAAATTTTAACGACTTTTCACTGTAAGTGATATTAGACGAAGGGAGACCACTGCTTCTCTAAACCTCCGTTTATTTTCCCAGCAAAGTTCATGACTGGCAGCGGGCAGGGCGTGGATATAAATAACGGGCAAAAGGAAGGCAGCACTAGCTGCTTGCAGCTGTAGCCGTGTTCAGCCGAAAATTTAAACCCTTGTGTCTTTCACACATCCTCTTGCACAGTGAATTTTTTAAAAAAAGACAAGCAAAGCACTCTTTAAAATGAGCTTTAAACGGCTTTCTTTTGACCCAAAACTCCATGTACTTTCTTTCATACTGGTTGATGTGACAGCAGTTCAAACGGGACACGAAGATAAACAGAGAGGTGCAGAAGAAACACAGTCACAAAAACAGACGTTTCTAAACTCTCTCTCTAAAAAAGCTATATTTATATTATATAAACAATGAACATAGAGAAAAAATTGAATATGTCTGCATGCAGACTAACCTTTTTGGGGGGGTGCCCCCATTGAACTGTTGGCAGAACGAGGCCATAAATAACACACCCTAGCGGCTACCGGCTCCCCGCGCGCGGCCAGCGCCGTGAGAGGCAGGGTGATGGAGAGTGTGGGGAGAGAGTCTGCCGCAGTCATTAGTGTCAGCTTTCTGACTTCTCTATAAACACTCCTGTGGTCAGGCGTTACAGCAGTACCAGTCTACGTTTCATCAGCTTTTGCGATATCCTTGCTACAGCTAAAGGTTTGTTCATGAACCAATTCCAGTACAGCTCATAATTATAACCCGAGACACAGTAGAAAACAAATGTCTTGTCAGTATCCTACACTGTCATCAAGCCAAGATACCTCCAAATGGTCAGGTTTTTATTCCTGATGTTTTGATTACTATTCAAAAAGCATTTTTGACCCTGTTAAGAAATTGTTGTGATCAAATGTTATCTACTTATCAGTCCTGTGTTGTGTAAAACCCCAAAACAAATTGCACACAGGCCTACACTTTGACATCAAAACAACACCCAAAAAAAAGCGGAAAGAAAACACACAACACAAACGGATGACAAAATTTTTCTAAACTGCATATACACGGGAACTAGATTTTTAAAAAAGCACATGAGTGTTATTCCTAAGCAAATAAAAAAAACACACACATGAGCGCACGTGCCACACACACATAAAACACAAGCAGACAAACATACACACACACACAAAATGGCATAAATACATTACGCATACCCTATACTCACAAACACACACACATACACACACCCACACCAAAACCCCCACACACACCCACACATACCAAACACACACACTACACACACACACCACACACACCCCACAACACCACCCCCACACAACCAAAAACACCAACACACACCACAACACACCCCATAAACATACACACCCACACACCCACACAACACAAACCACACACACACACACACACCCCAATACACAATACACACACCACACACACACACACACAAATACACATACATACACACACACACCACACCATACACATACTTCACACAACACACAAACACCCCACTACACCACACACACACATAACCATACTCACCACACAAAAACCACATACACAATACAAACACACCAATCACACACATAACACAACAATACAACACACACACTACACACAATAACCACACACAATACCACATACACACATAACACATACACCCCCAAACACACACACAATCACACACATACACAACATACACACCAACCAATACACACCACAACATACCCCCAACATCAACACTACAACCACACTAACACAATACACACAATCCCAACAACACACACACATACACACACATACCATCCATACACATACACCACACACAACACACCCCACACACACACACACACACACAAGGAGAGAGGAGAGAGAGAGAGAGGAGAGGGAGAGAGGAAGAGGATGAAGGGGGGAGAGAGGAAAGAGGAGAGAGGGAGAGAGAGAGATTTGGGAGAGGGAGAAGAAGAGTTGAGAGGAAAGGAGGAGAGAGGGGAAAAACACAAACATCAGCCCTTCTTTCTTGGGAAACATTGTTTTTTGAAAAAAAAATTTTTTTAAAATTAGTTAACTAATTGCTGAAAACCCGTCACACAAACAATTTAAAGAAGGTATTAAAATTTTGTTCAAAAAGTATGAGTACTGAAAAAATAATGTGGGAAATCAGCAGCGATGATAAATAAGCCTTTCAAATAGAAATTCCCCCAGTCGCAAATAGAGAAAGAAGGATTTGCTGGCACCGGGGCGTGGACTTGGACCCCTGACCGCGCGGTGCCTAGATAGCAGCCAGATGGTGTTTAGGTTACGGAGCGAAAGTGCCAGCCGCAAACTAAAGTCGGGTTTTTCCTGTTTTGAGCAGCCGTGCAGGGCAAAGCCCAGCTCCTGGGCAACGAGAGCCTTCAGCAGGTGGTTGGGGATACGGTTGAGGATGAAGCCCCCGGCCACCCGCGTCACGATCCGGGTGGTGCCGTACACGGTGTACGGGGTGGGCAGCTGTTGGAACGCCACCCGACGCTCTTCATGTAGGCCGGGAAGAAGTGGAGCGAGGTGGCGAAGCCGGCTGTCATCTTCAGCGGGTTGAGGCAGACCACCCACAGGAACTTCTTGCTGAGCAGTTGCCTGATGCGTTCTCTGGAAATGTTTTTAGAAAAACAAACATAACCCCCCCCCCCCCCCAAGTGAGGTTGAGTTATTGTGTTGAGCAGTTTTGGTTAAAGTGTGTATCTCATCTCATCTCATCTCATCTGCTCCCATAACCCCCTCCGGGGTCGTAGGGGCACTGCAGTGACGAACGTTGCACCAGCTGGCTCCATTTGCGGCGGTTGTGTGCAAGTGCCTGGGTTGTGGAGAAGCTCTTCCCTGTCCGTTCAGTGATGTTGTCTGCCCATGTCTTCCTCTGTCTGCCCCGCCCTCTCTTCCCCTGCACTGTTCCTTGCAGTATGTTTTGGACAGCCCAAAAGTGTGTATACTGTCAATTATATATGGGGGACAGGAAAATACCCTGGTGGTTTAGGTGATGCGCTCGTGATCTGCTGCCCCGGGTTCGAATCTCGTACAGGAGGAATTTTCCTCGGGAGTTACATCAGTGCCGACTCCACTCTCCCCCAAAAGTCTTTCGGATACGACTTAAACTGAAGTCCGTGTACGAACGCACGCACAACATCTTGCGCCCCACGTTAAAACCCCTTTCCCGGAAAAGGTAGGTCATTGTGTGCTTGTAGGAACAGATGACAACATTTACAAAACTGATACACAAAGAGGACTTCATTTTAAAAAAAGCACATGAGCGCTTTTTCCATTATCCTTGAAATAAAAGAATTTAAAAAAAAAATAAACTAGCATACGATGGGGACGGGATAGCTCAGAGATCAAGGCACTCGATTTCCCCAAGCTAAGGCTAAGCAGTTTGAACGGGGTTACCAAATGGATGGGGGGCCACTTGCACACTTGGTTCAGTACAGCCCCAGTTCACCCCGCGTAAATGATACTTGTGGGGAGGGAAGCTCTGGTCGGGCACTCTTTCCCCCCGCCAAGTTTGCAGCGTCGAGCTGGTTTTCCACTTGGATGGGGGACCATTTGCGCGCCTTGGCTTCAGTACAGTACCCCGTTCCCCAGCTGTAAATGGGTACCTGCCCTCTTTAGGGTAGGGAAGGGAAACAGCGGGGGAGGAGATGGGGGGCCCCCCCTGCTGTCAATTTGTGGCCCCCAAAGCTGAGGTTTTGACGCCTCGCTCGTCCCCAACGCCACTAGGTATGGGGAAAAAACCCTTTACCTTCCACCTTATATGCATGACAGTGGCTTGGTTGTCAACACAGATTGGCACACAGATTGAACACTGCATTGTGTATACACGTACTTCGGTTCCAACTTCACATACACAAAAAGGCCCTGCAGGACAAAATCATATAAAAAAAACACACACACACACACAAACCACGAGCACATGCCCCCACCACAACACACACACACCATATCAAAACACAAACAACCTCTATCAAAACCACCCCAAAAAACCCCACACCACTCACACAACCCCCCCCGCGCGGCATACACACCAACACAATGAAATAACCCCCCCCCCCAAAAAAAACCAAAAAACCTCAACAAACCCAAACCTACCACGGGGTGCAATTTGGAGTCTATGTTAATTCAGAACCCATTAATTTCATCACAATATTATTTTATCCTAATCTTTTTTTTTTTTAAAATTTGGGAAACGAAAGTAAAAGACCCGTAAATTTAGTCTATTTGCACACGAATACGAATACACTACCTCCCACCAATTTAAAGCGGGCTTATAAATTTTTTCTTGATGGCTTTTTTTTTTCTTTTCTATTTTTCATTTTTAACTTTTAAACCTCCCAAAGGGAAATCAATTTCATCCTAAGAGAATTTTTCCAGAGACGTCATTTAACACCATTCCTTTTATCACCCCTATCAGCAAAAACCCAATGTACGGCCACGAAGGCTGGGAAAAGGGCGCCTTTAACCTCTCCCAAAAACCCTGCGGGTAAAAGGCAAAAAAAGAGAAGAAGAAGAAGAAGAAAAAAAGAAATTCAAAAACTTTTTATCCAAAAAGAGAAATTCCCGGGGGGTTACTCGCCCTACATTAAAAAAAATAAACTTTAAACATAGTATTTAAAACACACACAACTGTCCCAATTCAGACGCACCCCTCATGAGATAAAATAAAATGATCCCCAAATCAGAAAATCTCAGCCAGCCACAAACCCCCCCCAACAACAAACAACAAAAACAAAAATCACTTTACTCATGTGCGCACAAGAAAAACCCTACGTCCGCACATTCACAGTCACGGCCCCCGCACGCCCCGCACATTGTAAACTTCGACCATGCTACGCTTTTTTAATAAGTCAAATTGTCTCTTTTTTTATAAAACAAAATTAATTAAATTAATACTATGTTCTTTTAAGATATTGAACAGTCAAAAAATAATAACACGCCACGTTTTTAAAAAAATTAAAAAAAAATCATTTTATAACATGTATGAAAGACAAATTTCGTGTTTAATACTTTTCTTTTAAAAAAACTGAACACGTTTTACACTAATAAAAGGTACCCTTTTAGTCTCTCTCTCTCTTTTTTTCTTCCCTCTCTCTCTCTTCTCTCTTCTCTTTTCTCTCTTTCTCTCTCTTCTTCGTGGGCGTGTTAAATTAGATTTATTGTCATACATTTTTTAATTAGCAGAATTGGGGTTTGAAAAAAAAAAACTTTTTTTAAAAATCGCGGGGTTTTTTAAATTTGGGTACTCTGTAGCGTTTTTGAGAAGGCGGGAGTTCAAAATATTTTGAAGCACGTGTGTCTTTTAAAAATTTGTCTGCTCTGTCTTAACATGCATTCATAAAAGTCATTCGTTTCATTTGCTCCAGCCCACTTTTTGCCCTCTGGTTAAATTTGTTTACTATTTTTTTTGTTTTTAACAGTCAGGCCCCCAACCAAAAAACCCCAAGGGGAAAATAAAAGGCAGACTAAATAAAGCTCGGTAAAAATTTTGTAAAATTTTTACATTTCTTTAAGCTCGGAGTTTTTGAAGGAAAAAAGATGCGTGAGTGGCTTTTTTTTTTAAAGTTTCTGTTTGCATCAAAGTTTAGTTTATCTCAATATAGTCCAAATTTTTTGTATTGGTGTACCGCTTCCCTTTACCCCATAAATGTAAAGATTTGGTAGGGCGGGGGGTCCCTCGAAAATCAATCAACTTTTCCCCTTGTCTTTTTAAATTAAGGAAAATTTTTTTGCACCAGGGGGGAAATCCTCAACTTTTTTAAAAAAAAAACATGGGAAAAAACCCCCAGGCAAAATTTTTTTGATTAAAAACAGGCAGCCATTGTGTAAAGGGGGGAAAGGATGGGGGACAGAACAGTGCCTTGGGGAGAAACCCGTGGAAGTTATTTTATGGAATGGTTTTTTTAATAACAAAATGTGTCCGGTGTGTAAGATTTTCCAAAAATTTTGGAAAAAAATTTAGAGCATTTGGGTAATATGGGGCGAAAAAAGGGGAAAATTAAAAAACGGGAAAAAATGGCTTTTTCGGGGGTAAAATTTGAGCAATTTTTGTGCTTTTTTTTCCTGGGGCTTTTAGAAAAATAGGGAAATAGAAAAGGAAAGGGGGAAAACCCTTTTTAAAATTGTTAAAACATTCATTTTTAAAATGGGTATTTTTTACAAAAATTTTGATTTTTTTTAAAGGAAAAATCTTTTTTTTCCCGAAATTAAAAATGGCAGTTTTTGACAGAAAAAAAAACAAAAATACCATCCCAAGTTTTCCCCAAATCTAAACGTTCCTCAAAACAACTTTAAATCTATTTAATCTTTGGGGAAAATTTTTTCAAATTGACAAAAGAAGGGAGGTTTGAAGAAGAAGAAGAAAGAAGAAGAAGAAGTAGTAGGGAGTTTTTATTTTAGTAGTATAGTAGGTAAGTAGTAGTAGTATTGTAGTAGTAGTAGTAGTAGAAGAAAAAGAAGAAGAAGAAGAAAAAGAAGGGAAAAAAGAGGTAGTATGTAGTAGTAGTAGAGTTTGAGAAGAAAAAGAGAAGAAGAAGAAGAAGTAGTAGTAGTAGTAAGTATAGTGTAGTTTGGGGTAGTAGTTTTATAGTGTAGTAGTGTTAGGAGGGAAGAAGAAAAAAGAAGAAAAAAGAAGAGAAGAGAAAAGTAGTATAGGTTTTTAAGTAGAAGAAGAAAAAGAAGAAGAAAAAGAAGAGAGAAGAGAAAGTAGAGTTTTAGTAGTAGTAAGTTTAAAAAGGGTTTTGTATAAGTTAGTAGAAAAAGAAAAAGAAGAAGAAGAAAAAGAAGAAGAAAAAAAAAAAAAAGAAAAGAAGAAGAAGAAAAAGGGGAAGAAGAAGAAGAAGAAAAGAAAAGAAGAAGAAGAGAAAAAAAGAAAAAAGAAAAAAAGAAAGAAAAAAAGAAAAAAGAAAAAAACACAAACGAAATTCCCTTTTGAAAACCCAACCAGAAGGGGGGGGGGGGGTATTGGGAAATTTGCGGTTTCCCCCGATTTATGGCCCCCTTTTATCAAAAACCCCCTTAGGGGAATTTCCCCCTGGAAACATGGGTTTTTTTGGGGGGGGGGGGGGGGGGGGGGGGGGGGGGGGGGGGGGGGGGGGGGGGGGGGGGGGGGGGGGGGGGGGGGGGGGGGGGGGGGGGGGGGGGGGGGGGGGGGGGGGGGGGGGGGGGGGGGGGGGGGGGGGGGGGGGGGGGGGGGGGGGGGGGGGGGGGGGGGGGGGGGGGGGGGGGGGGGGGGGGGGGGGGGGGGGGGGGGGGGGGGGGGGGGGGGGGGGGGGGGGGGGGGGGGGGGGGGGGGTGGGGGGGGGGGGGGGGGGGGGGGGGGGGGGTTTTTTTGGGGGGGGGGGGGGGGGGGGGGGGGGGGGGGGGGGGGGGGGGGGGGGGGGGGGGGGGGGGGGGGGGGGGGGGGGGGGGGGGGGGGGGGGGGGGGGGGGGGGGGGGGGGGGGGGGGGGGGGGGGGGGGGGGGGGGGGGGGGGGGGGGGGGGGGGGGGGGGGGGGGGGGGGGGGGTTTCAAAGTCATAGACGCCCGTTAAAGGGGATTTCCCCCTGGAGTTAACATCAGTGCTGACTTCCATTTTCCCTAAAAAATCCTTTTGGATGGATTAAAAATGCCCCAAGGAAAAATGCATCCCGGGGAAACCTGTAAGTATAAATAGCATCCCCCCCTTTTTGGAAAATTCTTTGGTAAAAATTTCCCCCCTTTTTTCTATCCCTCTCTTTGTTTCTGCCTTTTTCCCTTTTTTCCTTCCCTGCCCACCTCCTTTGTGTCTATTTTCTCCCTTCTTGGTCCATACTCCTCCCTTTTTTTGTTTAACCCGAAAGACTAAAAGTACAATTCTGCCCCCAAGCCGAATTTGGGGTTTGCGCGGGGGCCTGATTGTCAGGCGTTTTAAGGGGCAGAAAACGTATGTTTTGCTTTATATAAAGCCCAACAATAATTGCTGCTTTTTTGAGTGTTGGAACAAAAAAAAAGAAAAAGGAAGATTAAAAATTCGAGCCCCAAACGGTGTAAACGCACGCAAAACCATTTTGGGCGCACATTTTAAAAGACATGTTCCCCCTTTTTTCCGGAAAAGGTTTAGGCCTTTTTGTTCTCGTGCGGGGGAAAACGGTTTAACAACTTTTTTACAAAATTTTTAAAGCTTACGTTGACTAGAAAATTTAAAAACTTTTTTTAAAAAAAAACACATGAGAGTTTTTCCCCATAATTATTGTTTTTTTTTTAAAAAATATAAAAATGAAAAAAACCCAAGACTTACCGGGAACGTTTTTTCTTTGGTACCATCCTCCTCCTCCTTTTCTTCCCCCTTTTTCCCCCAAAACCCGACATCTTGGAGCCTGAGAGTCCCCTTTGTTGCCGTTTTTTGTCGGCGTTTGGCAAGAAAAGTCCCCCGGGGTCGGAATCCCTCGAGCTACCCCCCGGGAACCCCACCCCAAACCCACCAAAAGGACTGCAAATTCAACAAAAAGCTTTCTCGTCGTCACCACCATCATAAACATCATCCTCATCACCATCATCCTTTCGTAACCCCTCTTTTCATGTTATTCATCGGATCTACCCTGTAAACGAATTTGGGGGGCCCTTACTACTGAAATTCTTCCAGTTAGGGGTTTTCCTTTTGGGGGTGGTGTTTGGGGGTGGGTTGGAGTTCTGCGTTTTTGTGGAGTGGGGTCTGTGTTTGCGGGGGGAAGGGTTCCCCAGCTGGGTGGGGTTTGGGGGTTCCCTCGTGTCGTTTCGTCGCGTTGGGTTTTGTGCAGTAAGAGGTTTCCCGGGGGGTGGGAAACCCCACGTGAAAAAGGGTTGGCCCGTGAAGGGGGGAAGGGGGGGGGGGGGCCGGCCCCAACACGCAGTCTTGGGAGAAGGGGAAAAAAGAAAGGAAAAGGGTGGGGTGGATGGATGTACGGAAAGGATGGATGGTTTTTTCGATGTTTTTTGGGGTGGTTTTTTTGGAGGTGGTGGGTGGGTTGGTTTGGGGGGGCTGGGTTTGGGGGGTTGGGGTGGTGGTGGGGTGGGGTTTGGATTGTGAAATTTTTTTGTGGGATGGTGGTGTTCTTCTTGTTCTTTTTCTTTTGGTTTTTATTTTCTTCTGCTTTTTTCTTTTCTTCTTCTTTTTTCTTCTTTTTTTCTTTTCTTTTTCTTCTTTTTTTCTTCTTCTTCTTTTTCTTCTTCTTTTTTTCTTCTTCTTCTTCTTTTCTTCTTCTTCTTTTTCTTCTTTTTTTCGCATTTTCTTTGCTTTTTTCTTCTTTTTCTTCTTCTTCTTTTTTCTTCTTCTTCTGCTTCTTTCTTTTTCTTTTTTCTTCTTCTTCTTCTTCTTCTTCTTCTTCTTCTTTTCTTCTTCTTTTTTTCTTCTTCTTTTTCTTTTCTTCTTCGGCCAAATTTTTTCGCATTCTTCTTCGCATTTTTTCTTTTCTTCTTCTTCTTTTTCTTCTTCTTCTTCTTCTTCTTCTTCTTTTTTTTCTTTTCTTTTTTCCCTTTTTCTTTTCTTTCTTCTTCTTTTTCTTCTTCTTCTTCTTCGCATTTTTCTTCTTCTTTTCTTCTTTTTTCTTCTTCTTTTTCTTCTTCTCTTCTTTTTTCTTTTCTTCTTCTTCTTTTCTTCTTTTCTTTTTTTTTCTTCGCATTCTTCTTCTTCGCATTCTTTTCGCAAATTTTTCTTCTTCTTCTTCTTCGCTTCTTCTTCTTCCTTTTCTTGCATTTTTTCTTTTCTTTTTTCTTGATTTTCTTCGGGATTTTCTTTTCTTTTTTCTTCGCATTCTTCTTGCATTCTTCTTCTTCTTCTTCTTCTTCTTCTTCTTCTTCTTCTTCTTCCTTTTTCTTTTCTTTTTTTTTCTTTTTCTTCTTCTTCGCATTCTTCTTTTTTTGCATTCTTTTTTCTTCTTTCTTCTTCTTCTTCTTCTTCTTTTTCTTCTTTTTTCTTTTTTCTTCTTCTTCTTCCCTTTTCTTTCTTTTTTTTTCTTCTTCTTCTTCTTTTCCCTTTTTCGCATTTTCTTCTTCTTTTTCGGGATTCTTCTTCTTCTTCTTCTTCTTTTCTTCTTTTCTTCTTCTTCTTCTTCTTCTTCGCATTATTCTTCTTCTTCGATTTTTTTTTCTTGCATTTTTTCTTCTTTTCGCATTCTCTATTCTTCTTCTTCTTCCTCTTCTTCTTTACTTTCTTCTTCTTCTTCTCTTCTTCTTCTACTTCTTTCTTCTTCTTCTCTTCTTCATCTTTCTACTTCTTCTTCTTCTTCCTCTTCTTCTTTACTTCTTCTTCTTCTTCCTATTTTCTTCTACTTCTTTTCTTCTTCCTCTTCTTCTTTTATTCTCTTCTATCCCTCTTCTTCCTCTTCTTTTCTTCTTCTTCTTCTTCTTTCTTCTTTTCTTCTTCTTTTTCCTCCCCTCCTCTTTGAACACTCGAGGCATATTGTTGTCTGTCAGTGAGCGCTAAATGCGTCGGTTGCGCTGCCGTTTAAGCGCCTGACAAAGTCAGGGACAGGCAACGATTCATGCGTGGTTAGAGATCTCATTTATATTCTAAGTTTTTCTTGGGAAAAAGAAAAAGGTTAGAAAATGGACCGAGAAGGCAGAAAACAGACAGGAAGGAGGTGGCGGGAAGCAAAAGGAACAAGGCAGAAACAAAGAAAGTGATAGAAAAGAGGGAAGTCCTAGCACAGAATTTCCAGAAGGTGGGGATGCTGTTGATACTGACAGGGCCCCGGCATCCCCACGGGGAAAGCCACCACATATAAAATGAATGTCGGATGCTCTGACTTTTGCTCCTCAACAGTGCTTAAGTTTCTGAACACCCTTGACCTTTCCTAAGAGGTGTGTAGCTAAAAAAATATTAAATTATATTCGACTTGGGCAAGTGTGGATGTAAACTTCCAGCTTGCAACAAAACACCCAAGCCAAACTAACACACCCTTTAACTCTCTTCTCCACCCACACACACACACACCACTACACCACACTACACACACGTATTACCCACAACATACTTCACAACATGCACACACTACACACACATTTACCACACATACTTACACCTATGCACACCTACCACCATAACACACATCTTCACACAACATAATACCATTACACACTCACAACACTACACTTCACACACACTACACCCACGCTAACACTCTAATGTTACTTAATGTTAATAGACAGAATTGATGAATGGAAAACACACAACACTACAACACCAACTACACACTCTAATAATTACTTAATGTTAATACACAGTAAATTGAGAACAACAGCCACACACATCACAAGAAAACACCGCACCACCACACCCACCCCCACCCAACATCCACACCACTCCACCACTTAACCCACACTCCACCCCCCCCCAAACACCAACCCCCCCCCACCCCACCCCCCCAAAACCCCCACACACACAACCAACCCCCCAAACAAACCCCACACACACACACCACACACACTCCACAAAACAAACACCACATAACACAAACACAATTCCCACACACCCACACCCACACACATACACAAAAACAAAAACCCCCCACACTACACAAAACACCACATACAAACCCACAAACAAAACACCACACTACCAAAAACACAAAATCCACTACCCACAACACAACACCACACTACACACAAACCCCCAACACCAAACCAAACACCACATACCCACACACCCCACATAAAACTAAAAAAAACACAAACAACAACTACACCCCCACCACCCCCACAACTACATACACACCAAACACCCACACTACCAAAAACACAAACACCCACACTACACACAACACAAACCCACACACACCAAACACACATAACAAAAACAAAAACACACTCCCCCACACACCACACTACACAAACCTACATCCACACAACCCCCCAAACAAAAACCAAAACCCCACACTACCACACACACCAACCCAACAAATCACTACACCCACCCACTCACACCACTACACTACACACCACCTACACACACACACACACCACTACACTCACTACAAACAACACCTTCTCCCCGGGCCCAAGGGGGGAATAGTAAAAAGTCAAAGTCAAGAAAAGTCAAAGAAAAAAACATTTTAAATATCCCATGAAGGGCAATTACAATAGACAGGCAGATTGATATCATCAAATAATCAAAACACAAAAGCTATATTTCATTTGGTTTTCAAAAAAAAAGTCACCAAACACACACAACACACACACCACCACACAGCAGGCCCGCCCGGCCCCCCAGCCCAGTCCCCAATCAGCCAGGCCAAGGGGCCCCAAACCCCCCGGGCCCGGCCCCAGCCCCCAAAATGCGAAAGCCCCGTGTCGGTATTGTGGAAAATTTAATTTTTTAAAACGGTCCCGGAAATTTAGCGAGACCGGGTCCCAAAAGGGGCAAAAAAAAAGGGCTTTTTTAAAAAAAATTTTTATTCCGTTTTTGTTTGCCTCCGAGAGCCTTTTTTTGGGAAAAAGGGAGATTTGTTTTTGGGAAACCCGGGGAGAAATTTGTTTATGTGGAGATGCCTTGCCCACAGCACATCCCCCACTCTCTCGGCCAGTGGGCATAAGGACAGTCAGCTTTGGAGATGTTCTCCAAAGGCCCCAACCAGCCCCCGGGCTGCAGCAAAAAGGCCCTGTGCGAGTCAAGCCCCTAGGTCAGAGTCATGGGTCGATCACTAAAGACTAAGCTGTACAGGGGAAATTTTCCATGGGGGGGAAAAAAAAGCCACTGGTCATCAGCCTTCACCTTTGCTTGTTGCCCCAGCGTCAATGGTTTAATCAAGAACTGTGATAAACCCCAGGCGCTGACGGCATAAAAAAAAACAACAATCCCAAAAACAAAACAAAACAGTATTTGGGTATATGGAAAGGCATAGACACAACTATCTGAAATCATTATATTTGTTTATCTTTTTTATTTCTTTTATATCGAGGATAATGGAATAAGCATTTTATTAAGCAAAGCGAGGTTGCGATCATCCAGCTATGAAATGATCACTTTCCTAAAATTAATTGGAAGCCATACACACGCGCGCGCACATACGCACATACGCACGCACACATCCATCCTTCGGATGAGACTATAAACCGAGGCCCCGTGTGCGAACGCACGCAGAACATCTTGCGCACACGTTAAAATCTTGTTCCGATTTTCGTAAGAGTAGGCCATTGTGTGCCGGTGGGAGCAGATGAAAATTTACAAAACCGCATACACACGGGGACTGGACGTAGAAAAGCACATAAGTGCTTATTCCATTATCCTTGAAATAAAAAGAATAATAATTTAAAAAAAACACACACACACACACACCAGTATGTACAGTGTTGTAATCAATACATGAATGGTCAATTTTGTGATAAGAGTTTTTTAACAAAGGTGAAAGGAGATAGGGGAAATTAATGAAGAAAAAAAAGAAAAGGGAAAATTAAAAGCAACAATAACAATGTTGATACGAAACGGGAAATTACATCCCCTAAGTGATTTTACTGCTACATTGTACATAACGGGACGGGATAGCCTGGTGGTTGAGGTGATTTCATTCGTGATCTGTGACTCGGGTTCGAATCTCGTCAAGAAGATTTCTCTCTGCGTTAACATCAGCGCCGACTCCACTCCCCAAAAAGTCCTTCAGATGAGTCATAAACCGAGGCCCGTGTGCGAACGCACGCAGAACATCTTGCGCACACGTTTAAATTCTGTTCCGCTTTTTGGAAGAGTAGGCCCATTGTGTGCCGGGTGGGAACGGATGCCAAAATTGACAAAACTGCATACACACGGGGATGGATGAAAAAAGCGATTGAGTGCTTATTCTATTATCATCGAAATAAAAAGATAAATAAATAAATAAACAGACTTGGCAGGACTGCACTTGAAGTTGAACTGGGCGATCGTAAAAAAAATTAAAAAATCCCCACCCCTAATTCATAGACACCGCCCGAGATTCGAGCCCACGACCTCATGGACCCATGGGAATGAAGTGGAACGGTCTTGACACTCGAAAGGGAGCGTCCGTCACGAAGTGGTAGTGAGGGATGATGATGATGATGATGTGATGATGATGTTTGGTTTGATGATGATGTTTGATAAACGACGATGATGACGATGACGATAATATTTGTTAATAATTTACATGGAATGTATATAGCGTTTAATTATCTTGCAGAGATAAATCAAAGCGCTTGCACTAAAACTCATTCTTACACAGTATGCAACCACTAAAATTAATAGTTCCACCAAGCCCAAATGTGCACGCACGCACGCACGCTTACAAAACACACACACACACACACACACACCACACACACAACACACACACACCCCACACGCACGAAACGCATACACCCCACACACACCCAACCAAGATGATGATGACGTTTGATGATTAAAGCTAGCGGTAGTGAAAAATAAGGGTTTGGTGGTGGTTGGTGGTAGTAGTTTTTAGTGGTAATGGTGGTGGTGTTTAGTGGTGGTGGAGGGCAGTGGTAGGTGTGGTAGTGGTGGTGGTGGTGGTGGGGGTTTTGGTGGGGGTGGTGGTGGTGGTGTGGTGGTGGTGACAGTGGTGGTGGTAGTAATACTGTGGTCATACTGCCGCTGTTAATCGTGATGATAACACTATGATGATAATTGATGACGATAATGATATTTAAAAAACTCATAATGTCATGATGACACACTGTGGCAATGCAATGACAGCGACAGCAGCTGCAGCGAATAACCAACAAAAATAAACGCGGGGAGGGGAAAGGAGGGGGGGGGGGGGGAGGGGGGGAAGGGAGGATGGGGGATCGTAGCAACTAGGTGCAAGCATGTAGTGTAATAATATACAGTTTATGACTCACCCCCCCTTCCCCCGCCAGCTGACTGACCATAAAACATTCTTTGGCTGCATTGAAATAAAATACAGTACAGTGCAATGTACAACGATGACTTAAAACGTTGCGCTGTATAAAATGCGTAGGTATATATGTATGTATGTATATGTATGTATGTATGTATGTATTATGTAGTATGTATGTATGTATGTATGTATGTTTATGTATGTATGTATGTGTGTATTTTATGTATGTGTGTATGTATGTATTGTGTATGTTTTGTCTGTATGTCTGTGTGTGTGTGTGAGTGGTGTGTGGTTGTATGTATGTATGTATGTATGTATGTGTGTTATGTGTGTATGTGTGTATGTATGTTATATGTATGTATGTATATATATATATATATATATATATATATATATATATATATATATATATTATATATATATATGAAATGTATTGAAAGCATGTATGCAATTATATGCATGAATGCGTGTATGTGCATGTTATTCCATCTCAGTTATTATGTGACATATTGATACGCACATTGTTAACGTTTATTGCTATTAATAATGTTGTCATGATAAAAATTATGTTTTGTGTAAACAACAAAATGGATAAAGAAAACTATTAGAAAAGAAAAAAGATGACTGCACTGTGGATTCTCTGTCAAAGTCAACATTCTTTATTTCCAGAAAAAAACACACCTCCCTCAAATTGGGTGACATAGAATAAAACACACACACACACACCAACACACACACACACCCCACACCACCACACACACCACACACACACCACACCACGGCACGGCACGCACACACACACACACACACACATACGCAACACACAACACACACACACACCGCACACACACACACACACGCACGCAAGCACGCGCGCACCCCCCACCACACACAAACACCAAACATCCAAATCTCAAAAGCATCGGTTTGCTGTTTTACTTGTTTTTCTGCATTTTGTCTCTATCTGTGTCGGGTTTCTGTCTGTGTTTTTGCTTGTTCTCTTTTATCTCTGTCTGTATGTGTCTGTCTGTCTGTATGTGTCTGTCTTGTCTGTTTTGTGTCTGTCTGTCTGTATGTGTCTGTCTGTCTGTCTGTGTTTTTGCTTGTTCTCTAAAATCTCTTTCTGTATGTGTCTGTCTGTCTGTATGTGTCTGTCTGTCTGTATGTGTTGTCTGTCTGTCTGTGTTTTTGTTTGTTCTCTATATCTCTATCTGTATGTGTCTGTCTGTCTGTATGTGTCTGTCTGTCTGTGTTTTTGCTTGTTCTCTATATCCTCTTTCTTTTATTGTTGTCTGTCTGTATGTGTCTGTCTGTGTTTTGCTTGTTCTCTATATCTCTTTTCTGTATGTGTCTGTCTGTCTGTTGTGTCTGTTGTCTGTGTTTTTGCTTGTTCTCTATATCTCTATCTGTATGGTCTGTCTGTCTGTATGTGTTGTCTGTCTGTGTGTTTGTTGTTCTCTGTTTCTATGTCTCTGTCTGTCTGTCTATGTGTCTTTCTGTCTTTGTCTGTCTGTCTGTCTGTCTGTCTTTTCTGTCTGTCTGTCTTTTCTTCTCTCCTCTCTCTCTCTCTCTCTCTCTCTCTCTCTCTCCTCTCTCTCTCTCTCTCTCTTAACAAGTAGAACAGTAACTAGTCAGCAATTTCTTGTCCTATGAAAAAAACCACAACGAAATTATACAGTTCGTGTTTAGCATCTCAATTTCGTACAAGTACGTGGATCGGTGGTCTAGAGGTAATGCGCCTGTCTAGAAAGCGAAAAGTCCGGGTTCGTATCCCGTCTGGGCCCGAAACTTTTCCCCCATCCATTAGACCATGAGTGGTGGTCTGGGCGCTAGTCTTTCGGATGAGACGATAAACCGAGGTCCCGTGTGTTACAGAGTTACAGAAAATTATGCAGCGCACGGAAAAGAACCCACGGCAACAAGAGAGTTGTCCCTGGCAAAATTCTTAGAAAAAAGCCACTCTGGTAGGGAAAGAAATACAGTTGCAGACCAAAAAAAAAAAAAAGGGGTGGCGCTGCTCTTGTGGCGACGTGCTCTCCCCGGGGAGAGCAGCCCGAATTTCACGCAGAGAAATCTCGTTACTTAAAGTGGTATAAATATAAAAATATAAATAAATATATAGCTGAAGAATTTTAACGTTCATCTCCTGCTTGATAGTCTACTTACCCAGGTGAAATTAAACTTGTACAGGGCAATTATACAATATATGATAACGCTGTAATGCTGGCTTGTAAATTCATCAGATTTTCGGGGAAGGGTGAGGGGTTAGGGGTAGGGGTTGGGTGGGGGGTTGGGGGCAAGGTGTGTGTTGTGTGTGGTGTGGTGTGTGTGTGTGTGTGTGTGTGTGTGTTTTGTGTGTGTGTGTGTGTGTGGTGTGTGTGTGTGTGTGTGTTGTGTTTTGTGTGTGTGTGTGTTTTAAGGCTGAGTGGTGAGGGTATTTGACGCTTCATGCAAAAGTCACGGGTTCGAATCTTATTTTGCAGGCGGTAGAAAGAGAAGAGACTTTTTTGAAAAATAAACTAACATTTGTGAGGGTTCTTCCCGAGCTTTGGAATGAAACTTTGTGAGGGTTCTTTCTGAGCTTAGTTTAAAACTTTGTGAGGGTTCTTTCTGAGCTTAGTTTAAAACTTTGTGAGGGTTCTTTCTGAGCTTAGTTTAAAACTTTGTGAGGGTTCTTTCTGAGCTTAGTTTAAAACTTTGTGAGGGTTCTTTCTGAGCATAGTTTGAAAATTTGTGAGGGTTCTTTCTGAGCTTAGTTTAAAACTTTGTGAGGGTTCTTTCTGAGCTTAGTTTGAAAATCGATGAGGGTTCTTTCTGAGCATAGTTTGAAAATTTGTGAGGGTTCTTTCTGAGCTAGGAATGAAACTTTGTGTGAGGGTTCTTCTGAGCTTGGAATAAAACTTTGTGTGAGGGTTCTTCTGAGCTTGGAATGAAACTTTGCGAGGGTTCTTCCAGTGCAGTGCTTGGGGTGAAACTGTATGAGGGTTCTTAAAGAAAAACTTTGTGTGAGGGTTCTTTCTGAGCTTGGAATGAAAATTTGTGTGAGGGTTCTTCTGAGCTTGGAATGAAACTTTGCGAGGGTTCTTCCAGTGCAGTGCTTGGGGTGAAACTGTATGAGGGTTCTTAAAGAAAAACTTTGTATGAGGGTTCTTTCTGAGCTTGGAATGAAACTTTGTGAGGGTTATTTCTGAGCTTGGAATGAAACTTTGTGAGGGTTATTTCTGAACTTGGAATGAAACTTTCGCATGAGGGTTCTTTCAGATGAAACTTTCGCATGAGGGTTCTTTCGGATGAAACTTTTGCATGAGGGTTCTTTCGGATGAAAAGTTTGCATGAGGGTTCTTTCGGATGAAACTTTTGCATGAGGGTTCTTTCGGATGAAACTTTTACATGAGGGTTCTTTTGGATGAAACTTTTGCATGAGGGTTCTTCCAGTCTAGTGCTTAAGGTGAAACTTTGTGAGGGTTCAGGGATCCCCGTTTGAGCCTGAAATCCCCCCCTCCCCCCACCCCTGATCCATTAGACCATGAGTGGTGGTCTGGGTACTAGTGTTTCGGATGGGACGATAAACCCGAGGTCCCGTGTGTTACTCCTAATTATTTAGCGCACGTAAAAGAACCCACGGCAACAAGAGAGTTGTCCCTGGCAAAAATTCTGTAGAAAAAAAACAACACACGCCACTTTGATAGGGAAAGAAAATATACAGTTGCAGACAGGGAAAAGAAAACAAAAATAATGGGTGGTGGCGCTGCTCTTGTGGCGACGCGCTCTCTTGACGGGAAGAGCAGTCCGAATTTTACGCAGACAAATCTGCCGTGACTTAAAGTGGTACAGATAAATAAACAACTTTTAAAAAGCCTAGAGATTATGAGACTAGTCAGCTGACAAGGGGAGGGGTGGGGGTGGGGGAAGGGGGGAGGGCGACACTCTGTACAATTACTTTTATACATGAACGGTGAGATCGGTACAAGACAATTCATCTTTTCAAATGCTCGAATGGGATCTTTGTATCTCATACAGAGATCACATCGCTATAATGAGGAAGTGAACACCAGAATTAAAAACGCCATCGGACCATAATTATGAAGAGCTCCTGACTTCAGTGACAAAAACGCAAACTGAAGTAGCACGGGCACGTCACACACTGAACATGTGGACTGGCCAAGACTGTTGTCCTGCTACAGGGAACAAACAGTACAAGGAGGGAGACGAAGAAGAGGGCAGACAGCAGAGAAACGATGGGAAGAAGACAACATCTCAGAGAGCGGAGGACTGGCCTTGAGTGGAACGATTTGCTACAGAAAGCAGAGGACCGCGGGGAGTGGAGGAAGCTGGTTGAAAAATCTTCAGTGTTGCCCCCCCACAGTCCACGGGACTAGGGGATAGGTGAAGGGGAAGGGGAAACGCATGAAACAAGAAGGAAAGTGGCAGGATGGTTAAGACGTTCACCTGCCTAACAAGAAAACCGTGATGAGGTTCTGGGTTCCATTCCCAGCCTCGCCCTTTCTTCCCTGAATGTCAAAGTCCTTCGGATGAGGCTATAAATCGAATCTCCATGTGCGAATGCAGGCAGAACATATTGCGCGCACGTTAAAAACCCGTTTCGTCTTTCGGAAGAGTAGGCCATTTCGTGCTGGTAGGAACGGATGACAAATTATTAAAAACGCATGTAGGCAGCTGTTACGTCGGAATGCAGCTAAATAAATGGTGTGTGTGCGTGCGTGCGTGTGTGTGTGTGTTTTTTGTGGGGCGTGCGTGGTGTTGTGTGTGTGTGGTTGTTGGTGTGGTGCGTGCGTGTGTGTGTGTGTGTGTGGTGTGTGTTGTGTGGTGTGTTGTGTGTGTGTGTGTGTGTTGTGTGGTATGTGTTTTGTGTGAGTGTGTGTGTGTGAGGGGAGTGGGAGAAGCGGTCTCATATGCAAAATCTCACCATTGGTGAACCTCGGAGCTCTAGCCAAGGAACAAAATAAACAAACAAATAAATAATAAAAAATATATATGGAATATATGTAGCACACACAAACACACACGTACACAAACAAACAAACAAACAAACAGAAAACCGCTTGAAATTCTCTACATTGTAAAACGCATTTTATCCGGCTGTGTCATACCTCACTCGCGCCCTCCCCCCAAAAAAAAACCACAATACAACAACAAAAACAACAACAACCCACAAACTAACAAAATAGAAATAAACACTCGAGTATCAGATTACTGCAGATTTGGATCTATTTTCCAAAATGAGAAGTAAAGTTCGCGTCAGTTCTTTCCACAAAAAAAAAAAAAGTTAATTCGCCACGGAATCTTCTTTTCTCTCTTTTTTCTTCTTCTTCTTTTCTTTTCTTTCTTCTTCTCTTCTTCTTCTCTCGTTCATTTTACACCGTCAGATGTGTTTGGGGAAAAATACTGGCCTGGTCCTTTTCACGCAGGGGACGGGATAGCTCAGTGGTCGGAACACTCGCTTTCCTCCAGCCAAGGTTAAGCAGCGTCGAGCGTGGTTACCACTTGGATGGGTGACCGTTTGCGCCACCTTGGCTTCAGGTCAGTACAGTCCCCCAGTCCACTCAGCTGTAAATGGAGTACCTGCCCTCTTTAGGGTCAGGGACGGCAAAGCAGCGAGGGAGAGGAGATGGACGCCTCTGCCCTCAATATGCTGGCCCTAGAGAAGTGAGGTCTCTGACGTCTCGCTCCCTTACGACCTTATAGGTCAGGGGACCACCTTGACCTTGTTACCTGTCCAGCTCCTCTCACGGGCCGTACAACTTGGTAAAGCTACAGCGCCAGGGAGTCACATTTCTAGGGGGGTGAAATATTTGCCACAACACCGGTACACCTACATCCAGAGGAAAAGGATCTGTTTGCATTCTTTTTCTTTTACTTTACAAATTTATTTTTATTTTTCATGTTAATACGAGATCTTCTTGTGTCAAGGGCACGCCATTTTCCTTCTCATTGAAGTACGTTATGTGTTTGTCGCTAACGGAAACGCTGTCCCTAATGCGTCTTCTCTTTCTTTTGATTCGTTTTTCCTGATCAATTCCTTGAGAAGTTTCGCGGGCATGTTTGCCGCACTGAAACTAAAGAGTGCAGCGATATAATTATTTAGTTGATTATAATTGTGAGAAAAAAAATCAGTCCCCAGACTTTTTGAAATTAAATTGAGATGTGAGTCCGAATCTGGTCTAACACAGAATGCCTACTTCTTCTTTTGTCAAACGCTCAGACAAAAATTTTTGCTGTCTGTCATATGAGCAAAAATGCGTTGCACTGCCGTTAAACGCCTGACAAGTCAGGCCCAGCGCATCCGACCTTGGGTGGGAGTAATCGGGTTTTCTTATAAGTCTTTCTGGGATTATGGCAGGAGAAATGAAACCCAAAAAAGCAGAAATGGAAAAAAACAAGAAGGACGTTTCAGGAAGAAAAGGAAAAAGGGCAGAAACAAAGAGAGGGATAGAAAAGAGGGAATACCTAGCACAAATTTCCAGAAGGTTTGGGGACGCTGTTTCGACTGACAGGGCATCCGGTATCCATACTGGGGAGAATGTTCACGAATATACTGGTAAGAAGTCTGCACAAATTGAGCGTAATAGCGTATTATTTTATAGTGTGATTATAGCCCAATACTTATATGTGGAGTGCGGCCTTGTCGAGTTGTCATTCTTTCCCACAGTGTCCCCTGTTGCAGCCACATCCTTCTTTGCTGCTAGCCGCTGAGGCATGCCCCGTCAGCTGTCTCCATTCCTCTTCTGCCTTCTATCCTTCGGTAAAAGTTCATCTTTCGACAACAACTCTGTCCTGATTCTTCTTCTTCGTCATCGTCGTCGTCGTCGTCGTCGTCGAACGCTCAGACAGCAACTATTGTTTGTTGTCTTGTCACATGAGCGAAAAAACGTTGGGCTGCCGTTAAGCGCCTGACAAATGAGGCCCAGCGCATCCGTTTGACCATGCTCTTAAACAGAGCACTGCACAAGTTTGCAGGTGTGTCCCAATATAGCAAGACATCACTCGGATTGCGCGGGAGGAGGTCATCTACTTGCCCCCACCATCCCAACACAGGTACGCCTGCTCACCGCAGCCAATGCCCCGGAAGAAGGGACGCTGGCCAGGTCATTGGAGGGGACCGGCAGCCGCCATGCCGGAGCACAGAAGAGCTCCGCCAAACCTGATGGCCGCACGACGCGTCACCAAGGGCGCTGATCCGCCTGAGACGGGGCCTGGAGAGGGGGAGGAGTAACAGGATGCGTGCACCAGGCATACACCAGGCATACACCAGGCATACACCAGGCATACACCATGCACACACCATGCATACACCATGCATACACCATGCATACACCATGCATACACCATGCACACACCATGCATACACCATGCACACACCAGGCATACACCATGCATACACCATGCATACATCAGCATACACCTTTATACACCATGCTTTCCATGAACACATGAACACCATGCATACACATGCATACACAGGCATAAAACCATGCATACACCAGCATACACCAGGGTACACCAGGCATACACCTGGCATTCACATGCACAACCCTGATACACCATGCATACACCATTGCATACCCATGCATACACCATGCATACACAGGCGTACACCATGCATACACATGATCACCATGCATAACCATGCATACAAGGCGTACACCAGGCATACACATGAACACCATGCATACATCAGGCTACAGATACAGCATGCAGACGCACGCACATATCATTTGAAAATCTTGGTTTAATTTAAAAGAAAAGATTAGAGTCGGAAAAAAAAAGAATGGTATAAAAAATACCAAAATACATACAGACAAACAGACAGGGCAGGGGGATTTGTGATTTCATTGCATTTAAAGCTTTCGCCATTTCAAAGGGAAGGCGTGGGGATGGGGGTACAATAAACAAAACTTCAAATTGACAAACTCCATCAAAAACAAGCAAGCCCCGTGACAGGCAACCGAGAGGAGAGAGAGAGAGAGGACGAGAGATTAGAGTGAGAAAAGAGGAAGAGAGGAGAGATGAGAAGAGAGAGAGAGAGAAAAGACAGAGGAAAATAGAAGACAGATAGACAGACAGGACTGACGGAGACAGAGACAAAAAGGGGCAAAATGACATGGCAGGCTTTAAGCCCTTTCATATACTTATGATATGGGAACACTAGGGTGGGGACAAAACAACCGACCCCCGAATCATTTCGAATGCACAAGTACAAAATGACAAAATGTTGTGGCTGGCTAACATCATGCTATGCATTGCATCATTTGGGAAAATCCTATTTTCAGTGCATTCTACTACTGCTCTGATCTGCTGCTGCTGCTCTGCTTGCTACTGCTACTATATTACTACTACTACTACTACTACTACTCTACGACGACGACGTCACACGACGACGGGCGACGACGGCGACGACGACGACGACGATAATGATGATGGTAACCAAATACTGCTGCTGCTGCTGCGCAAAATACTACTAACTTTACTTACTAATATTCTCCTACTTCTACTGCTGTAAATACTACTTTCTGCTGCTACACTACTATACTACTACTAAATACTACTACTACTTACTACTACTACTACTACTCTACTATACTCTGCTGCTTTATCTGCTGTGCTGCTTTCTGTCTGCTTCTTCTTCTTCTTTTCTTCTTCTTCTTCTTCTTCTTCTTTTCGTTTTTCTTCCTTCTTCTTCTTCTTCTTCTTCTACTACTACTATACTACTACTACTATGATACTTACTACTACTACTAATACTTTCTATACTAACTATATGCTGTACAATATACTATACTACTTCTACTACTACTATATAATACTACTACTACGACAACGCGACGCCCACGGACGACGGTTGATGAGATGTGATGATGTATGTTTATGATGTGAGATGATGTGATGATGATGGTAACACAAAATGCTATGCTGCTGCTGCTGTACATTCACTATATACTAATACTTCTACTAATACTATTACTACTACTAATTACTACTACTTCTTCTTCTTCTTCTTCTTCTTCTGCTTCTTCTTCCTTCTTCTTCTTCTGCTTGGAACGCTCAGACAGCAGCTCAGTGTTGTCTGTCACATGAGCGACAATGCCTCGCGCTGCCGTGAAGCGCCTGACAAGTCAGACCTAGCGCAGCCCACTTTAGGGTAAGGGAAGAAGTGTCATCTTTAAAGTCTTTTGGGGTTAAAAAAAAACAGAAAAAAAGGCAGGAGAATGGACCAAGCAGGCAGAAAATAGACAGGAAGGGGATGACGGGGAAGATAGGCAACAAGGCAGAAATGAAGAGAGGTATAGAAAAGAGGAAATTTCTAGCATAGAATTTCCAGAAGGTGGGGATGCTATTTTTAGTACTGGCAGGCCCCATAGGAAGAAAGGGAATAAAGGCAGAAATAAAGAGAAGGATAGAAAAGAGGACATTTCTAGCATAGAATGTTCAGGTGGTGGGGATGCTATTTATACTGACAGTCTCCCGGTATGTCCACGGGGGAAATCGGGACAGCCTAGTGGTTAGAACATTGCGCTCGCAATCTGATGACCCGGGTTCGATTCCCGTTCAAGGGGATATTTTTTCCTGAAGTTAACATCAGTGCAGACTCCACTCTCCCCAAAAGTCCTTCGGATGAGACTATATAAACCGAGGTCCCGTGTAAGAACGCATGCAGAGCATCTTGCGCACACGTTAAATCCTGTTCCGCTTTTCGTAAGTGAGTAGGCCATTGTGTGCCGGTGGGAACAGATGACAGAATTTACAAAACCGCATAAACACGGGGAATAGATGTAAAAAAGCACATAAGTGCTTTTTCCATTATCCTCGATATAAAAGATTTTTTTTTAAAGATCTCTGTATTTCTCATGAGCACAGATTCGGTAATCAATAAATCTTCTTTGACAAAAAGTGTAGGGGACAATCTATTTTCTTGTAGCAGTTTTTAATGGTATTCCTGTAGGATCTTTGTGTATATCGTCTGTGTGTGAATTAGTCAGTCATTCAGTCAGTCAGTCAGTCAGTCAGTCAGTCAGTCAGTCAGTCAGACAGAGAGACAGACAGACAGACAGACAGACAGACAGACAGACAGACAGAGATGAGAGAGAGAGAGGAGAGAGAGAGAGAGAGAGAGAGATGGAGAGAGAGAGAGAGAGATGAAGAGAGAGAGAGAGAGAGAGAGAGAGAGAGAGCGTAGATGTGTTGTGTTGTGGTGTGGTGTAGTGGTGGTGGCGGTGGTGGAGTGTGTGTGTTGTTGTGTGTTTGTGTGTGGTGTTTGTGGTGTGGTGTGATGTGATATGTGTGTTCATGTGTGCGTGCGTGCGTGCATGCGTGCGTGTGTGTGCGCGTGCGTGCGTGCGTATGCATTTGTGTATATGTTTTCGTTGTTTAAGGTCTATCCACTAAAAAAAAGGAAGTAATATTATTCATACATTTATTTATTTTGTTTTATTTTTCTTTTCTTTTATTTATTGGGAGGATAATGAAACCAAAACAAATCGTGTGCTGTTTCACCTTCAGTCTCTGTGTGTGTACTGGGTGGCTTGTGTCAATGTTGTCACCCATTTTTTACAGGCAGACAACAGCCTACTCTTCCTAAAAGCGGACAGTGTGTGTGTGTGTGTGTGTGTGTTGTCTTCGATTTTACGTCTGTTCACTCACAGTGATATTAAATGTGTGTGTGTGTGTGCGTGCGTGTGTGTGTGTGTGTGTGTGTGTGTGTGTGTGTGTGTGTGTGTGTGTGATGTGCGTCCGTGCGTGCGTGTGTGTATGCGTGTATGTGTATGTGTGACGGGATGTGTTATCTTCTGTTTAACGTCTTGCACATTTAGTGATTTTAGAGGGTAAGTATGTGTGTGTGTGTGTGTGTGTGGTGTGTGTGCTGTGTGTGTGTGTGTGGTGTGTGTGTGTGTGTATTTGTGTGTGTGTGCCCTAAGTACTTATGTGTGTGTGGGGTTTGTGTGCGCGCAAGGCGCGTGC
>CM054150.1:61685975-61711475 GCA_028751875.1 Rapana venosa
CTGTCAACCCAAACTACACTGTCTGTTGTTTGTCGTTTGTGTTGTGTGTTTGTGTTTTGTGTGTTTGTGTTATTGTACATACAGTGAGTCTGCTCCCTAAACTAGGCGTCTGTGTACAATCTCTCTTACTGTCTGTCTCTCTTCCCCCCTCTCTCTCTCCCCACTCTACACACCCCCCTCTCTCTCCCTCCCTCCCTCTTTCCCCGCTCCCTCCCCGGTCTTCTCTCTCTCTTTTTTTTAAAATCCTAAGTCATATTTTTGTAACTGACTTTTTGTTATACAGCAACATTTTGTGGTTACTATTGCTTTTACCCCCACCAAAATACTAAGCAGTTCGGCAACCCCCTTCATGTATGGGCCAATGGCCTTTTTGTGAATAAATCTTTCGAGTTCGAGTTCGAGTCCTCTCTCTCTCCCTCCCCCTTCTTTCTCCCATGTCTGTGTGTATGTCAATAATGCAGATATGCTTTAGAATGAGAAGAAAAGACAATGTGCTCGACAACACGTAGAGAATATTTGTTTGAATATTGTTTATGCATTGACTTAGTTATTCAAGTGTCTATACTACCTATTATTTGATTTGAATTTCATCCCATACTATAGATCCCAGATATTTAAAGCTATGGACAGTCACAATTTTCTTGCTCTCTATAATTATGCCAGTGCTGATGCCATTGCCAATGACATTAGATAATGTTGGAGGATTACAATGGTTTTCCACACAAAAAAAACTGTTTTTTATTTGGTGAAAACTTTTCTCTGTCGAAAGTAATGGAGGATTGAAGTAAGAAAAATTTTGCACAAAAGGGCCCTTTTTGTTTTCGTAGTGAAACATTTCCCTGATGAAAGTGGAGAGGAGGAGGTAGGATCAGTTTTTTTTTTATACAAGAAACCTTTTTTTCCCGCTGTAAAACCGTTTCTTGTCAATAGCTTTTGAGAGGGTTATAGGACTTTTGAAGCGACATGAGGGATGCCTTCGGGCCCCCGGGGTTTCATCACGTCCTTAATGAAACAAATGACGCTGGGGGCAACAACGCATATGGGGGCTGTATGCCAGGGGCTTTTTTTCCCCACGCAGGGAAATTCCACTTTACAGCTTAGTTTTAATGACTCTCTGACTAGGAGGCTTGACCATGCCCCTCATGTGCTGCGCCTGGGGGCTGGTTGGCCTTTGGAAAGCATCCCCAAAACGTGACTGTCCTTATGCCCACTTGCCGAGAGAGGGGGATGTGCTGTGGGAAAGGCATCTCCACTATAACAATTTCTGCCCAAGTTCCGGAACAGCAGCTGCCTCCTTTGCTGTTGTGGAAGGATGGACAGGCACATGAGGGGGCGCTCGCGGTGTTCAGGCCTCCACTCCACCCCATGGGCCCGTGAGGGGGGTTAAAATCTCGGGTGTCAGATGAATTAAGGGAGAGGATTTTACGATCTCCCAGGTAAAACTTCAAGTGCAGCCCTGCCAATGCCTTGATTCCTTTGTGTTCCCATGCAGAACATGAAATTTGCCCCTTTAAAGATTCCGTCATTCACGTCAGCTTTCGGTGGGTTACGGAAACTCAGCACACCACATACTCCCGGAATTCGGAAGGGGCTACCTTCAGGGTGGGCAAAAAAGGTCGCATACACACAATCAGCCCGTTAGAAACCCCAGAGCTCTAATCGAGAAAAACCACCCCCCCCGAATTAAAACAATTTTTTGGGAAAAACTTATTTTTTTCGATAATGTTGCGCTTTGGAAACAGAAAAAATTTTTATGCCATGGATTTTGTTCTCTTGGGGTGAAAAAATCTTCGGACGATGATGCGGGGGGATAAAAAAAAATAAAAAATTTAGCAGAAGTGTCTTTCCCATGCGTAACAAATTTTAGGGGAAACCGTGGTTAGAGGTAAAAGCCCCCGCCTAAAAAGCAAAAAGTGGTCGGAAGTGTCGGTGGTTCAAACCCCTTTTGGGGCCCCCAAAATTCCCCACTCCCCCCCCCAGGGCCATGAGCGGGGGCCGGGTGTTTGACTTCGGTGGACGTAAACGATTTTCCTGTGTTCCCAAACATCATTTAGCGACGTAAAAGAACCCCACGGCAGGAAAATTTGAATTTTCCCGTCATTTAAAAAAGGGGGTATACAAAAAAAAAATTTTTTTAAAATGCATTGCCTAATGTGGAGAATCAAGGGAAAAACAGTTTCGACCAAGAAATAGGTTTTTTTGCCTTGAAAAGACTTGTTTTTAAACTGTTGAAAAGTAGAACCGAGATTCTGGAATCAAATGCAGTATCTTCTTTTCTTTTCCTTATAGCCTAGGGGAGCAAAGGGCCTCAACGGCCCTCCCCCTTCGCGTCTCGGGAAAGGGTTTTTGGGCCTCTTCCCATGTCAGGCGGAGTCTCTCAGCTCACTATGCAGGCTTCTCCTCGGGTCTGTTTGGGGCGCCCTCTTTTCCTTTTCCCCCTGTGGGTTTCCCACTCGAGCGCTTGTTGGTGATGTTGCAAGGCTCCTTCCGTAGGGTGTGGCCGACCCAACCCACTTTCGCCCCCTTTAAATTAAAATTCCAGGGGTTTGGGTTCGCCCTCCCCAAAAGGTCGGTACTTGGCACCTGTCGAACCACTGAGTGAAGGATCTGCGAAAACACCCTTTGATGAAGGTCTGGATCTTGGAGGAGCTGGGTTGAGCCCCCCCAAGTTTTGACCCGTGAGAAGACAGACTTCACGTTGGAGTTAAAAGTCCGGGCTTGGTGGTTGGGGAGATCGCATTTTTTTCCCCCATAGGGTTTCAAGAGGGAAAAAGTTTGGGTGCTTTTTTATTCTTCCCTTGATGTTTCGTCTTGCCTTGCTGGCGATCTTACGCCCGGTCACAAATTCATGACTCCTCTACTGCTTTCCAAGTGGTGACAGGAGCCTCTTGCTGGTTGTGGTAGCGGTTTTGGTCTTCTCTTGACTGTCCTGAGGCAACACGTCTAGCTGGGGTACTAGGGCAGTGATTTTGTTTGGATGTGTGCAGGCGGTGGGATAGCAGAGGCATCCAAAATCGGATCTTCCATTTTTGTTTGGGGGTCCATTGGATCCCTTTTCCCCGGGAACTTGCGAGGCTGCCCTTTTGTCACCCGTCCAGCACCACAGGAAGGGAGGGGAGACAACAAGCAGCCCTGTTGACCCCGGGAAGGATCCCGAACTGTGGAGAGTCTTCACGTGGATGCCCTGGCAGGGAAACCTTTTTAAAGTTGTCTTAAATAAGCAAAACCCAAAACCGCGACGATACCAAATTTTTCCCTTTTGGGTGAATTCGAAGCTTGCTGACCCATCGCCCCCCAAAAAACAAGAGAAAAAACCCAAACCATAACAAGAAACCCCCCCCCCCCCCCTCCCCCCCCACCCCAAAAAAAAAAAAACCCCCGGGGAAACCACACACACACATCCCCACACTGAAATAGGGGCATGAATGGTCGGTCACCAAAACCACCTGGAACCCCCCTAAATACTGTTTTAATCTTGTTTTAGGAAAACATGCTCTGACCCTGAGCTATCCTTCCCCGTACGCAGCACAGTACGTTATGTCACAGAAAAACGCTTTTGGGCTTGTAACCCGCTTTCCTTTTCTAGGGGGTGTTTTTTTTTGGCTTTATTTAAATTTTTTTGCAATGTTTATTTTATTTGGGGCGGTATAGCTCAGTATTTTTCGATTCGTTAGTTTATATCCTCTTTCTTAAAAAAAAAATAGACGGGGGGGCAGTCTTCGACTGTGCAATATCCTCCTTCATCCCAGTAACATAGGCTCCCCGGGGGTCAGTTTTTGGGCCAATTTTGTTTTCTTCTTATTAATGTCTTCCATTGAATATTTCATCTTCTTGTGAATTTTTGCAGAGGATACGATATTCATATAAGAAAAAAAAAGCAAATGTTATATGTAATATTCTACAAAAAGATATAGATAAACTGACTTCTTGGGCTGATCTGAAACATGGCTTTTTCACCCCTAAAAAGTCTAATTTATGATGTCAAACGAGAAAAAAAGAAAAAACAAAAAAAGTCTTGTCAAAAAAGTCGGGAAAATTTCTGATAGTATAGGGGTTAATAATCAAAAATTATTTGGGCCTTAGGTAGACAAAAATCTGTCCTTTACCCTATTTAAATATTATCAAAAAAATTTATCCCCAAAGATATTTCACCCCAATAGAATAAAGTACCCTTGACGAGCACACTCGAAAGTTGTTCTTGTAGGATACATACAACCAGAAATTGTTTATGCTTCCACATTTTGGGCCCGGCAAGTGAAGTTTAAAACGACTTGAGAGTACTTTACGACACTCCATGAAATTAATATCCTTAAATCTATTTGCAAAATCAAGATTACACAAAATCAATTTTTTACCTTTAAAATCAAATGCCTTAATAAAGTCGTTTTCATTTTCAAGATTATAAATAATCTTACCCCAAACCTATCTGTAGTATGTGTGCCCAATCGTTTTGACAAACCCTCCAAAAAGCAGGGGCAGTGCTGTTTCGGAAACGGGGCAAAAATTTGATTATAGTGGAGATGCCTTCCCCAAAAGCACATCCCCACTCTCTGGGCCAATTGGGCATACGACAGTCAGCGTTGGAGTGTTCCCCAAAGGCCAACCAGCCCCGGGGCTGCAGCAAATAAAAAACTGTGAAAGTCAAGCCTCCTATCAGGGTCATAGTGATCACTCAAGACAAAGCTGTAAAGTGGACTTCCATGAATGGAAAGCCATGGTCATACACCCCTCTCAATTTGCTTTTGCCCCCAGCGCAAGGGTTTTTCGAACTGGGATAAACCCCGGAGTGGGAGAAATGTTTAATCAGGACTATTCGAGGAAAAAGTATTCTATTTATTCCCTGCCCGGGAAAGACTTTTTCTGTCCCCTTTGGGGTTTATTCGGGAGTAAGTATGGAAACAAATTTCTCTGATTATCTAAAACAGACCCTAGTTTGTCTTCATTTAAAAAGGCTATTACAACACTTTTTAAAAGTTATGATTGAATTTCTTTTTTGTGTTCGAAATTCTTCTTTAGTAGTCATAGTACACATCATTTTTAATTATCTGTATATCATTAAACACAATTCATGTTTAAGCGTTTCATTCTTCAGTTTTTTTGTTGTGTTTTGTTTTGTTTTTTTTGTTTCTCTTCTATCTATCTCTGTCCTCACTGCCCAAAAACCTGAAAGCCCCCCTCCCCTCCCCCTCACTTTAAGTCCTTTGCTGTTTTGCGGCTTTTCTGGCCTTTGTTTTCTCTCTTTTTTGTCTTTCTGTCTGTCGTCCTCATAATGGGGTTTTTTTTGGGTGCGCTTTTTTATTATTTGTTTGTTGTGTTTTTTTGTTTTTTTGTTTGCTTTTTTTCCCCTTCTCCATTGTTTTCCTTGTATGACAATCATCGCATTGTACTAGCTTCATTTTAGGTTTGATTATAAAAATAATAAATTTTTGTTTTTTTTTTTTTGGTGTGTTTAAAACAGTTGATAAGATGTTTGTGGTTTTTTTGGGGTTTGTTGTTGTTGTTTTGTTGTTGTTTTTGTTTGTTTTTGTTTTTGAGAGCAGGTGTAAAAGCCCCAGCTTATCCATTTACTCTCCAAAAAAACAGTTCCAGTTTGAGCACAGGCTTTCCTCACCCAAAAGTTAAGCAGCATCGAGCGGGGTTACCATTTGAATGGGTGACCTTTTGCGCGCCTTTATTTTATTTTATTCTTTTTTTTCGGGGAGATGGAAAAGATCAGTGGTTTTTTACCCGCCCCGTGTGTTGAGTTTTGTGTTTTTTTCTCCGTTGCCACCGGACACAAGGGCCCTCCCTTTTCCCAAAAAAAGGGGAAAGGGGGTTTTAAACCTGTGCGCAAGATGTTTGCTCAGTTGTACCGCGCCCCTCGGTTTATGTCTCATTCAAAGGGGACTTGGCTTGGGACAGTGCCCATTAAACCCCAGCTGTAAAGGGTCCTCCCTTTTTAGGGTCAGGGAAAGGGGAAATCAGCGAGGGGAGGTGATGGCGCCGCCTCAACATGCGGCCCCTAGAGAATGAGGTCTCTGACATACCCCCTTACGACCACATGGGTGGCACCCTTTATTTTTACTGTTTTTGCGAGCAGGTAGCCCCTTTCAATTTTTCCCCTTAAGAATTCTCTTTTGGCTCCCCAAAACGGGCCAAAAAAAACCCATACTAGTTTAAACCCCACTCATTTGGGGAAGCAGACGAAAAATTCCGGGTTAGTTGCGAAAAAGATAACCCCCACAACCCCTCCTCCTCCCCCTCCTTCTTCTCATCCCGGTTTCCCCAAAACTTGGTTAGCGACTCCCCAAATGGTTTTTGGAACACACCCCCCAGAGGCTGCTCCCATCCGGGGTCAGGGACAGAGACTTCCTCCCGGGGGGAAAAACCTGACAACCCCTGTGACAAAACGCCGTGGCCCTTTACCATAAAAAATGAAAAGCGCGCTCCCCCTGTCTTGTTTTGATTGGGGGGCCCCCAACGTCAAAAACAGGGCCCGGTTTTTCAAAAAGGCCTGAAAGATCGCGTCAACGTCTTACTGCTGTCCCTACCCCGGGCTGACGAACTGTATCGACATCTCTTGCTCAACAACGTCGATGCCCTCCATCTCCTTTTTCACCCGGCAGGGGAGCGAGGATGGGCCCGCAACACCTTTTGGTCAACAACCTCCTGTTGGGTTTTTGGGTTTTGGGTTTTTGGTCCTTTTTTCTGTCCGCCCCCCTTCCCCTGTGAGAGGTGCTACTGCGTGCTGGGCCTCTGAGTTACGCCCCTGCCCGCCCAAAACCCGGGGTCATCATCGTCGTCAGCGCTCTTCATGCGTGATTCTGGTCCCGTTTTTGTCATCCCGTCAGGTACTGCATTTTTGTGTGTTCGCCCCCGAACAGGGGTGGGTCTAAAGGGTACAGCCACAGAGATTTTCTACCGTCCCCACAGGCCCCCCATCGATTACACGGACAGCATCCTCTTTGGAGCGGTTCCCACGCTCTGTGATCGGGGTCCTGTAAAAGGCGTTACGATCGGAAAATCCGCCGATTGGGCATGGCGGGCAGAATCCCGCCCTCGGTATCTCCCAAGGGAAAGTGGCGCTGCCCAAAAATGCTGTGGTTACGTTGTTTTAGACGTCGCGCCCCCCCGGGGTGCATGTTCCGTCCACCTGCCCTTTGCTCCCTGATATGAAAAGGTGGACGACTCAACCTTACCTGGGGGGTATTGGGGTCTTAACTTTTCCCTTTACAAATGCATTTTGAACATTTCTTATTGCGGGATGGGGGCCCGAACAGGGAAACATTCGGGGCGTTGTTCGGCGAAAGGGCGCAGAGAGGGGGGAAGAAAAAGACACCCCTTGAACTTGCTCTTGTGCTCACGTCCGCGTGCCCCCGTATCGGTGTTTTCTTCTCAGTTTGAAGTCGTCACTCTCCCCCACTTTGTTTATTCGTTTTATTGATCATTCTTTTTTTCCCGGGAAAATGGAATAAGCATATGTGCTTTTTTTAATCCGGTCCCGTGTTTAGTGGTTTTGTCGATTTTGTATCCTTTGCCCCTAATCAGGGGCCTTTTCTCTTCAAGAAGCGGAACAGATTTAACGTGTGCGAAAAATGTTTTGCGTGCGTTGCTTTGGGCCCCCGATTTGTGTCTCATCGAATGACTTTCGGGGGGGGTGGGTCGGACTGATGAAAACTCCACGAAAAAAATTTCCCTTTTGATTGGGTTTTAAACCCCCGGGTCGTAGATGGAAATGCTCAAACCACCAGGCTTTGCCCCCCCTTGAGAGTAACTTCCTGGTCAAATTATGTAAATTGAAAGTTAAAATGGGAAAGGCCAATGAATCGGCCCTGAATGTCGCCTTAGTTTGCTGGAGATCCCCATTCCTCAGTACTCACTCTTTTGATAGGCGCGAGCAAAGAACCCCAAGGTTTTCCCCCCACTGAAAAGTTCTTTTTGCAATCTAAAGTAGAAAAATGTGAGCGGGGTTATTTTTGAAACTTCACGACGGGGTCTCTGCCTTTGCGTACATTTCCCTGTTATTCTTTGAACCCTATTGAAAGTATGAAGTGAGCCCCTTTTCCAGTCAAATTTTCTGATGATTTTCTGCCTGCATGAAATTTTTCCTTTAAAATCGATATCACGATTTCAGTGCCCGGAACTAAAAGTTGCCCATTTCAAATAAATGAATTTGGCCAACCCCCAAAAGCTGTGTCGGGTTTATTGATGTCAGCAAAAACCCAAAGGGCCTACATTAAAATTTGTTTGTTTAAAATGTTGTGTTGGTTTGCCTTCAGCCTGCAAGTTTTAAACAAAAACCTGCACTTCCTTTATAGGAGAAAAAATCCTCTGAAGTCGGAGTATGGTGCCCATGTGGCGAGGTATTTGAAAATGTCGTTTTCGAAAAATTTCTCCCCCGGTGTACTTCCTATCTCCAGGATTCCCAGGTGGGTGAGTGAGTCAGGTGATGTGCTGGGTGCCCCCGGGGCGTAAAGCTGGGAAAACGCACAACAACAACAACAACAAATAAATGTATCTTTTAAAAAATTTATTACCACACGATAAAATTTTTTTTCAACAAAATTTTTTTTTTTTAGAATTTTAAAATGTAATTTACATTATTAAATGATTACCCCATCTAGAAAATTTCCCCATAAACCCTTTCCCTTTCCCCCCCCCCCCCCCCCCCCCCCCCCCCCCCCCCACACCCCACCCCCAAACCCCACACAAAAAACATAAAAGAAAGAAAGTTTAGAAAAACATCACATCAAAATTTTAAAAACCCAAAAAAAACGAAACCAAAACACCTTGACAGTCTACTTTAAGTATCAGTGTACTAAGTTACCGCTCAGCTGTGAAAGATTGCCCCAGAACAGGTCGTATGTCAGTTTTGTCACTTTGGATTTTACTGAGCTGTTGATACGTCGCCAAAGCATTTTTTTATGTTCAACTGTCATCCTTTGTGTTGTGGAAAAACGAAAATGAAGGGCTTACCCATGGAAAAGAAACAAAACACAACACGTCGCCAATGAGAAAAGGGTCGCTACAAAAGTTAAGACGGTGTTCTTCAGTTTTTTGTTTTTATCTCGCGCTTTTATGTGTACCCCAAATTTTTTGGGGGTTTGGGTTTTTTTTAAAGGGATGAAAATTCCCCTCATAGTACCATTCGTTGTATACAACTCATAGCCGCAATTGTCCAAAATTTGAGAGAAAACAAACCTTTTTTTGTATTATACAAAATTTCCCCAGGGGGAGTCCCGGGGGCCGGCAGTAAAAAGCATCCCCACTTCGGGAAAATTTCTTGCTGGGAAATTTCCCCCTTTTTTTCTTCCCCTTTTTTTTCTTTCTGCCTTGTTCCCTTTCTTTTTTCCCTTTCCCCACCCCCTTCTTGTTATTTTCTGCCTTTTTGGCCCATTCCCGGGCCCTTTTTTCCCGGGAAAGACTTCAACAACGTTCACCCCACGCTGAAGGGGGATGTGCGGGGCCTGACTTGTCGGCGCGAACGACACGGCCCAGTTTGTTTCCCTCAGACAAAAACGCTGCTCTCGACCTTCGATGAGTGAAAAAAGCAGATAAAAAAAAAAAGTAATTCCACACTTGGCTCAAACTGAATTGAAAACTGGAGAAAAGCTGCGGAAACAAAAGACTTTGACTGACAAAATGGGCAGAATTACGAAGAAATGCCCCCGTATGTGTTGGCCCTTTAAATTAAATGAAAAAAAGGAAAAAAACCCCCCCTGCACTACGAAAAGGGAAGAACATTTTCTCCCCCTTGCTAAAGTAGGATCCACGACCCTGATTTTGTCAGGTGTTTAACGGCACGCAAGCTTTTTGCTGTACGAAATTAAAAAATAGTGGTGTCGGGGCGTTGGACGAAGAAGAAATCGCAGTACCGCGCCATTACGACATGGGCACCCCCCCCTACACTTGCCCCCCATCAAAGTAATGGTTGCGGTGTGTGCTTATGTGCGCACAAATGCATTTCACAAGATGTCTTGTGATTTTGACATAAAAAAACCCTTCAACTAAAGAATTCAGAGGCTTTGTGTGGGAACAAAGTACGCCTTTATTGTAAAATAAATATTAAGATAAGTCTATAATTTGTCTATTTGACGTAAAGCCACATGCATACACACACACACCCCAAAACACACACCCCAAACCACATACACACACATTTTACACCACACATACACACACACACCAGTGTATTTTAACTTTTCTATAAAAATTCTTAAACATGTTCACAAAAACATTTTAGCCCCAAGGTCCCAAAGACAAAACAAAAAATTTAAAAAAAAAAACCAACCTCACGCGATTCACAAATAAATAACCTACTAACTTGACATTTTGTACAAGTTTCATTTGGAACCCGGGGATAAAACGCAGACAACAGGCGGCAAGCAAACATACAGAGAAGGCAGGCGGGCAGGAGACGGAAAAACATAAGCGGGCGGCATACAAGCAGGCAGACAGGCGGGCAGACGGCAGGGGCTTATTGCTGTCAAAAAATCTGTTTATGGGGTGCTGACAATAAAGCTTATTGCTGATCTAGCTTCATCTCCGATGTGTCTTAGTCCTGGTGTGTGTGTGTGTGTGTGTGTGTTGTGTTTGTGTTGGCGTTTGTGTGTGTGGTAGGGTAAGTCAATCAAGTCAAATTTTTTTTTCAATGGTCATTGAATGCATTTGTTTTTTTAAAAAAAAATAACCCATTATCTAAAAACAAAGTTTTTAAATTGCTACTACTGAATTTCATTATTGAACCCTTTACCAAATAAATGTCCCGAAAAAAAAGGGGAAAAAACCCGATGAAATATACTTAAATACAAATTACCACATATACTCCCCACAAACACCATATAAACCCCTGCGCGTACGCGTACACACGCACCATTTAGGTAAAAAGTTTTAAAAATTTAAAAAAAATATAAGTCAAACAAACAAATTTTTCCCCTACTAACCCTCATTTCTTTCACGTTCATATTTTAGAAAAAAAAAGGTAAGGAACAAAAGTTAAAAAAATCTAGGCATTCTTGCGTAAATCATTGACAATTTCCCCTGCAATGACCTCCCTCCCTTCTCTTCACGGGCTCATATGCGCTCATACTCTTAAAGTACCCCTTTTTTAAAATAATGTTTACAAAAAAAAATATAAAGCGGGAAAAATAAAGTCAATAAGACAATGATAATGATAATTATAATAGAGATACAATAACTCAAAAATCATCCTCAATGAGAAAACAGAAAGGGGGAAGAGAAAAAGGTGGATTACACAGACCCCTGAAGCCATCGAGAACAGGAGAAAATAAAGAAGAAAATTTAGAGACAAGTCAAAGGGATGGAGAGAGTACAAAAACAGTATGGGAAAAGCAACCAAACTGTGAAGGAATGACAAAAAACAGCAACGTACCTACATGGAGATTTTGCAAGAAAGCAGAGGAGGGGGGCAAAGGGAGAGCAAGGGGGGGTGTATAAGATCCCAAGACTGTCTGGGAAGTCCAGAGCAAAACCGAAAAACCCAAACCCAGATAACAAGGCCCAAAAACTTACCACAGAAGCAAACAAGATGAAGTGGGCAGAAAATTTAGGAAAATCTCAACAACCACCACCAAAAGAAGGGCAGATGTACAAGATCCCGATGCCCTCTCAAAGTGAACGCACACCACCAGAAAGAAAAAATTATAGCGAAAACAGCTCTCTCAAGAATGGAAAAGCCCTGGCCAGAAACTCAACGCAGAAAATTTTTTAAGGCCATCCAGAGTTTGATCTAAAAATTCTACAGCCACTCTTTGCAGTATATGGAAGGAGAAACGCTACCCCAAAATTTGGACGAAAGGGGTCATCGTGAAAACCCAAAGAAAGGAGCCCGAACAATTTTACAAATGGGGAGAAAAAACTTGCTATGTTTTCCCGCAAGATTGGCAAAGATCATCATCGGACGAATCTCAGAGGGGGGGACCCAAAATCAGAAAGGAACAGGCAGTTTCAGACCAGGGAAAAAGATGCAAGACCCGATCTTTTCCCTGGCAACATCCAACATGCACGGAAAGCAGAGACGCTGTATACAAAATTGTTTATGAAAAACCCTTTTACAGCTTCTTGGAAAAGGGATGGCGCTACTCCGAGCTATGGGAAATTTTACAGGAGATTTCCAAGTCATTAAGGCTTCCACAACAACTTCAGTGCAGGTAAAAAAACAGCAAAACCCCTTTCAGTGTTACAAACCCGGGTCAGACAAAGGGTGCCCCCCTGTCGAACTACTCTTCAAATGACAATGATTGGGGGATGGACAGCACCGTGCCAGTACGGGGGTCAGATGGACCCCCTTGAAAACCAGACTTTGCCCACGATCTGCACGCCTCACATACCCACCCACATTCAAAAGAAAAAATCCCCTTCACACTTTCGCACAGCAAGTAGGCCTGAAAAAAAGTCAGAAAAGACAGAGGGAGACCTGAACGTTCAAACCCTCACTGGTCACAGTGAAAGGAGAAGATTTACCAACAACTGAATAGTTCACGTACCTCGGGGCACGTTCCTGCGGCGGGCAGGCAGCAACATCAAGAACCGGATTAGCAAAGCAAGAATGCTTACAAAATCGAAAAATGTGGGAAATGTCCCCGTACAGCACCGGACCAAAACAAGATATCCCGAGCTGTGTACTTTCCCCCCCCTTTTGTACGGCTCGGGGGCTGGAGGGGACTGAAGGTGACCTCGACAAACTATCAAATTCCCACGAAAAACTGAAGAATCTTGCCACTTTGGCCTGAAACCTCTCCCAAACCAAAACTTTTTGCCCCTTCAACCAGGAAAGCATGGACACCATCATGCATAGGCGATGGAGTATAGGGCATTTCTGCCGTCGGGAACAGGGGAAAAATCCCGAACGCCCCCCACGGACACCAGAGGGAAACGCAAACGAGGAAAGACCCAAAACACTTGGCGTCGGACTGTCGAAACAGAGCTGAAAACCCTTTCCCAAATTTTCCCGGGGAACCATTCGGAAGGGCCCGGACGACAGGAGTGGAGAACATTTGTTGCTGCCCTAGGTGCCAATAAGGCACAAAGGCATTTTCGACGAATGAGACAACAATGTAACAAATAAACCCTCCCATGAGACAACAACGTAAAAATAATACAGAAAGGATGGAACAGAGAGGGGGGGGGGGGGGGGAGTGTCAAAGGGGAAGGGGAAAAAAATTCAATCAAATAGAAAAATATAATAAAAAAACAATTGTTCAAAAAAAAAAAACCCCCATACAAACAAAAAACAAAAGCCATGACCAGCTAAAAAAACAATATCAAACTAAAACAATTTTCGCTTATGATAGTACTAATGATTCATCTTTAACTGCAATAACAACAACATCCACGGTAAAACCTTTTGAATTGGACAGAAAAGGGCATGAGGGAGGAGGGAGAGGAGAGGAAGAGAGAGAGAGAGAGAGAAGAAGAGAGAAGAGAGGGGGAAGAGAGAGAGAGAGAAGAGAGAGAAAGGAGGGTCAAATATCTACATAGGTCTACCATTAAAAAAAAATTTTCCTTTTCCCTGTTGTTTTAAAAAATTTTTGATTTTAACGAGCTATATAGATTACTCTTACTTTTTGCTTAAAATTCCCACCTCCCTTTCCCTCCACACACATACGGGGTGCTGTGAGAATTTCCCGTCACAGTAAAATACTTGAAAATTTATTTTAAAAAACAGTAAATGCTGATAAATTTAAGTATGGTTGATTTGTCTTATAAGTCATTTCCTAGGCATTTGTGATAGATCTTTTTTGCTGTGTCTTGGACTGATGTTTTTTGACAAATTTTTTTGGTTTTTGGAGTTGTTCCATAAGTCACTACCCGAGTCAAGAAGCTTTTTTTGTAAAGATTATTTCTTGGGGCTCGGAAAAATTAGTAGATGATTATGTCTGTGTTAATTGATTTTTAAGCTATTGGTGATCTTTGGAGGGGGATTTCCATTGACAACTTTTTTACCCAAAAAGAGCTTTTTTTTAAAGTAAAGTCTGTTTTTGAAGGGAAAAAAATTTGTTTGTTTATAATCTTGAGGTTAGGGAGCTTGATTTTTAATAGAACAAATTTCAGGCTCTTTTTTATAATCAATGAATCAATTTTAAAATTTTTTTCACTGCAAACCCCCCAAAGAAGAAGAACAGTCAAATTTTGGCAAAAAATCCGAAAAAAAAGAGTTTGCAAGTGGTTATTCAGAAAAATTTTTTTTTTTTATAACTGAAGTCTTGTAAACGAGACGTTTTCCCGTGCCATATTTTTCATTTCAAGTAAAATTTTTTTCAATAATTCACCCCGAATTCGTGGGAGGCAACTTCTTCAATTACTCTTTTACTATCAATAGAGGTTGGATTTTTTTCATTTTTTGTCTCTTTTGTCTTGTAGTACATCATACACTTATTTTTTGTTTTTTAGGGACATATGGTTTAGCTGAGTCCCAAATAAAACCATCTGTCAATACTGTTTTGAAGTTTGAGTGTAAGTCTGTGGGGGTGAGAATCATACACAAAAAGGGTTGTCATCAGCAAACATTTCAAGTACATTCAGAAAAGGGGTAAGTCATTTTAAAAATTTAAAATAGAAGTAGACCCAATATTTACCCTCGTGGTACCCATGTTGAATAGGTACTAATTTTGAGTTTGATTATTTTCGTTATGGTTGTCTATTTTACAAAAACTTTTAAAATGATTATCTTTTTTTTGGGTTAGTTTTACAATGGGTTTACACAATAATAGGGAATAATTGTTACATCAAAAGTTTTTTTAAATCAACAAAAAGAAGACCTGTTTCATTTTTTTTTATTGAATTTTTGAGGAGACTGTCCGTAATTTTTTAAGAAATGTTTGACAGTAATAGTTCTTTTATGAAAACCTATGTCTTATTTAATAGATTGTTATTTACAAAGTAGGAATATACGGTTTGGGGGATGTTTTTCAAAGGGTTTTGATAAAACAGACAGAATTTTAAATTGGGGCTGTAAATTTTAAGGAAAGCAGAATCATTTTATTTGTGGATGGGAAATGTTTGCCCCTTTTAAAAAAGACAGGAAAATTGTTTTATTATGACAAGATATGCAAGTTGTCAGTGTTCCATTATAAAATTGATCCAAAGTTGAATTATTTTCCAAATAGATTGTCTAAATCATTTTTTTGGGAAATTTTTGGAGAGACAGGTTTCCCGATGTCTGTGATTGTCATTGGCAGTAGTTTAAATGAAATTTTTTTTTTGATTCATTAAAGTTCTAAAAATGGGAAAAAATTTTTTATTTGACTTGTATTTGATATTACTTTGGGGGCAAAATTTGAGAAATGGTTGTTTAATTCTTCAGTGATTATCTTTAACTGTCTGCTGTCTTTTGATGTAGGTTTATTTCATAATTTTGATGGCTTTCCATCTTAGCGAGAGTCAGTAGTTGTAATTTAAAAACTATTTAAAGTAATCACGTTTTGATTTGCGTTTTTGTGAAGTTACTTTTTTTTGTGCTCTGAAATGCTCTTTTGAACCATTTTTTTTCAAAAAAGTCTCTCTGTTTTCGTTCTAGTCTTTTGTTATCCCAGGTGGTTTGTTTTTTTTGTAACTCTTTTTTTTTGAAAGGGGGAGTGTGCATGAAGTAAATGTGCTAATCCCAAAAATTTAGATCTTCACCCGGGCTCTGATTTGATATATGTAGAAAAAGGGGAGTTTTTCAAGTCTGAAAAAAAATTTGCACACGCAAAAACATTACACACACGCGACACAATAAAACACACATACAATCACCTCTAAACATGCACACCACTCCCAAAAACACCCAAAAAAATTTTTTAAAAAATTTTTTGAGTTGAGGTTTTAAAATTGTTCAGGGTTTTTTTTTTTTTGCTTTTAATTCCTGTTACATATGTCATTGTCTTTCCTTGTTTGTTTGTTGGTTATATTATTAAGTTTTTTTAAATTCTATGTCTGCATATTTTTTATCTTTTTCCTCTTTTTTTCCTTTAGATACATGGGTTGATGAAAAAAAAAACAAATGCACTGTTTTTCAATGTCCGTTGAAAATAAAAATTTGCTTGACTTGACATACACTCAAAAAAACCCCCAAAAAAAACACTCAAATACACACACATGCCCCATTCCACACCCACCACCGCAATACACAACACACACATACACCCCCCACACACACATACATACATACACACACACCACTTACCACACATAACTCAACAATACACACAACACACCCCAAAAGCATTCACCACTCACATACACACACACATACACATATACACACCATACAAAAATACACACATACACACATCCTACACACCCACACACATATAACACACCAAATCAAAAACACATACACTCTCACACACATACACACACTACCACACAAACGATCCACACGCACGCACATAAACACAAACCAACACACACAAATCACTCACTCACCACATACCACATGGGGGAAGGACGTTAAAAAGAAAAAATAAATAACTACACAATACACACACCCGCACACACATACACACACCACACACAACACTCACTCACTCACACACTACAACATTCACACACACACACATACACACAAATACACCCAAACCACACAAATACACAACACTACACACACACTCCTACACAAAACACCACATTCCACAACAAATACAACACTAGACAAAACGTACACAAACCCCATAATACACATAAAACCCTCACAAAAAAACTTACTCACTCACCACACAGCACACACGCCCAAAAACCACACTCCAACGCACACACACACACAAAACCCCTCCAAAAACACCCCACATCCTTCAGGGGATTTTTCCCCTTGAGTTAACACATGGGACTCCACTTTCCCCCCAAAGTCCTTTGGGAGACTTAAACCCGGGGCTCGTTGCAAATGCCGCAGAACATCTTGCACACACGTTAAAAAGGGTTCCCCTTTTCGGAAGAGTAATAATAATAAAAATAATAATAATAAAATAATAATAATAATGATGGAAAATTTTTTATAGGGCTGAGAGGCAAATTTTCGCTGAAAGGAAAAAAGATAAAAATTTAAAAAAATGCATACACCCCCGGGACAGAGGAAAAAAAGCCAAAGTGCTTATTCCATTACCTAGAATAAAAGATTAAAAAAAAAAAAAGAAAAAATAAAAGAACCAAAAACACAACACTCACAAACTAACTCACTTTAAAACACAGAGACCACACACACACAAACAAATACACACACACACACCACACACCACACATCGTGAGGGTGGGTTGGGGGATATTTTTTGGTGACAGATAAGCCCACCTCCCCTTGCAATACTCATGTAGTACAGGAAAAAAACCACAGCAGAAAAAAGTTCCCTGGACAAACTTGTGGAAAAAAAAAGCCACCTGAGAAGGAACCAAATACATGTGTAGACAGGAAAAGAAACACAATAAAGGGTGGAGTGCTTTGTGGTGATGCACTCTCCCCGGAAGAACAGCCCGAATTTCACACAGAGAAATCTGCCATGACTTAGCTTAAAATGATAAATACAACACAATGCAATACAAAACAACACAAAACAATAACACAACACACACACACACACACACACAACCCCACACACACACACACACTGTGGAGGCAACACACCCCCCCATGCCCCCCATAACACACACACTTTTCTGAAGGTTGGGTATTGTGTGCTGTGGGAAAAAAATGACAAAATTTCAAATGCTACCAAAAACCCGCGGGGGTAAAAAAAAACACATGATTGTATTCCATTATCCTCGAAAAAATAGTTTGAAATAAAAAACACCACACACCACGTTTGTTTAGGGTTTGTTAGTTTTTAAATTAGATTGTAGGGTTATCATTTTACTTTTAAATGTAAAACAAAAATTTAAAAGAAAAATCCTAATCTAAATTTTATATCATGCAGGGAATTGCCGACGTTTCAAAAAATCGCATTCCTTCTACAAATTTTCTTCTTTTAAAAGTTATCAAACTTTGGTTTTTTCAATCTTTAAATGTAGACCCGGGTAAACTTCCTAAAAAACCCAACTACTATTTCCCTCCTGTTTCAGGGGAAGAGAAAAAGGAAAGATCAACACTGCTAAAATTTTTAAGAAAAACTTAGTTATGTTGACTTCTGTTTTCCCTTTTCCAAAGGACATGAAAAAATTAATGCTTTTGAGTCAGGATAAAGTTAATGAACAGCTGACTTTTTAAAAATTGTTTCAGTGTATTTGTTAAAGGCCCCGACAATCAAAATATGAAAGGCTACTGCCCTAAGGGACCCGAACGTAAAAAGGGGTCATGTGGGGCTTTAATGCCCCCTTTTCCCTTTTTTTGGGGGAAAAAGGAAAAATACACTCAAACCCTTTTTTTGAAAAAAATTTTGGCTTCCCTTTTTCTTGCTAAATAACGGAAAAATTACAAGAATACCCGAGTACAAGTCCCTAACAACAGCAAACGACTATCTTTATTATGCCTGCACTTGGGACCCCTTTTGAGTGGGGAAAAACTCCCTGATACGCTTGGAAGTGACCATTGCCTGTTATATAAGTATAGATAGCAAACTGTCAAAAACAGATTATCCCAAAACAGAATTCCAAAATATAGTTATAAAAAAGCCAATGGTTAAAATTTAAAAAACTTAAAAGCATACAACACTGATGATTTTTGACAGACAGCATAGACAGAACTTACGACAATTTTGTTAAAAAAATTTGTTGCAGTGACATGTCCCTTCCAAAATGTAAACCCTTTTAAAAACTAGTAAGTATTCAGGTAAGTATGGTGGAAATACTCCTGTGAAAATTGCCCGACAAAAGAAAATCAGGTTTTAAAATCTATCAAAGATAAAAGTAATAAAATAATAAAGACAAAGAAAAAAAACTAAAAATCAATGCAACAGGATAATAGAAGAACAAAAAAGCAGTTTTTTTCCAATTTTTGAAAAAGATATCCAGACTAAAGATCTTAACAAAATCTGGAAAAAAATGAAGGAAAAGAAAAAGGTTAGTTTTGCCCCCATACCCTATAACATCAAAGACAATGAGTTTCTCTAACTTTTAAAAGGTGAAATTTGTGTAGAAATTATTTTCAAAGAAATAAAGTGGGAAAATTTATCGGGAACTGAAAAAAAGTTAGAGAAGATATAAAAAAGCCAAAATAACTTAAAAATATACTATCAGCATTTTCAAATGGACCTTTCTCTTCAGGAATTTAAAAAATGCATTTCAACCCTTGGCCAAAGAAAACACTGTTGGGCTGATGCTGTATTAATAAAAGATTAGACATCTTCCCGATAACTTCTTAACTTTTTTACAACAATTTTTCAGAAAAAGTTTGGGTTTAAATGGGGGCTCGCCATCTTTGTGGAAAAAACGATCATTGTGCCAGTTATTAAAAGGGTAAACCAAAAAGCAACAAAAAACTAAGGCCCATCGCCCCAACATCCACTTTGGGGAAAATTTTGGAAAGTATCATCTTAAAAAGGGTCAATATTCTGTGAAAAGCTAACATCATGCCTGTTCTCAAGCACTTCAGGAAAGGCAGGGCAACTGTCAAACTTAATAAAATTTCGACCCCAAAATTTAAAAATCAGTTTTTCTAGAAAAACAAATGTACTGCAACTTTTTTTGATGTAAAAAAAAATCGACCAAGTCTGGCATGACAAGCTACTTTTTTAAGAGATTAATTGGGTTTTAGGGTTTCATATTAATTATTTTAAAACATTTTTAAGTGAAAGGTCCTTTTTAAAAAAAAGTAGGGAACGCCATTCTCACTTTAAGGTCTCTTCACAGGGAATTCCGCAAGGAATTTTTTTAGCCCCCTGTTTAATATTTTTACCCATGATCTTCCTAAGCCGTTATCTAAAATGTTGGAAATTTTGGGAGTACGCAGATGATATTGATGTGGTGAAAGTGAATCTTAAAAAAAGCATCCCCGTAGATCTATAAATAATATCAAAAAGATGTATCAAATGGCTTGAAAAAATTTAAAGCATACAGCTTTAAAAAGGGTTTCCCTTTCTTCGAAAAAACTCTTATGCTTTTCAATTCAGGGGGATAATCCAGATTTTCTCCAGTTTTTAAATTTAAATGGATCTGCTTGAATACACAAAGTTTTAAATTTTTAGGGTTTAATCTTACTTAAACTGACTTGGAATCATCATATAGAGTACATACTAAAAAAAGGCCCGAACAATTTAAAAAATTTTTTAAATTGTGAGTAGGCAACCTTGGGGGGGATATCAACCCCCTTTTTAACCCCGCAACATCTTTGGTTTGTTCAAAAAATTTAAAATATGCGCAAGAAAAATTTTTTTCTCGGCTCCAAAATATCATTTAAAAAAAAATACAAAGCCGAGATAGCAAAGCCACAAAATTGACTCGGGGGGCTGGGTTTAACTGCGAACTGGTGTATATGCCGAAATTGGGGGTGATGCCTTTTGAAACACAAATGAAGCTTGCTTCAGCTAAATACATCTTGAGAGTATACAAAACAAAACCAGATGCCAGAAATTTTATTTAAAGGCTGAAACCCATTTTCCCAAAAGAGCAAAAACAATAAGTTTTTAAATCCCATAGGGGGCTTCAATCTGACCCGTTTTTAAAAAACAGGGGGAATCCAAAAAATGTTGCTCCTCGATTGTCGTTCCGTAATTCCCCCAAGGGAGCTTACATTGCCAAATTTGATATAAAATATGCGACCTTTAAAAAAAATGATGGGTGTTTTTTCGGGATTTGTTAGATTCATCTACATTAAAAAAATAATAAACATTTGAAAATTTTTACAGACAGCTTGACTTGATAGCAATGAGCGGTGCTGGATTTGTAATTCCAGCTTGAAAATTGAAAAGGGTTTTTTAATTTGGAAAAAACTTTTTTATTTTCTCAGCAGGCTTGTTGCAATTGTGATGGCGTTAAACTTCCTGCTTAATTTTCCTTTTTCCTGGAACAAGTATTATTCTGTTTGATTCCAAGTTGTTCTACAGTCTTTTTTCAATCTTTTTGTTCAAAATAAGAGGGGAAATTGTGACGAAATTGTTCTTTTAATTCATTTTTTTTTTCCACATGTACCTGTATACAATTTTGCTGGATTCCATCCATTGTGGTCTTTGGGAAAAGAATGGGAGATTGCCAGCTAAAAGGGGTGCAATGAACAAGAATACATCAAAAAGCAAGCCGCGTCTTTCAGAGGGATATTGCTTCAAAAAAGACTTGTGGGGTCAGTTTTGGGACCTATATCTGAAAAATTATCATTCAAAAAAGGATGTGCAAGACCTAAGTCGACAAAAATCTAAATACAAAAGATTTTTCTGATCGAACAAATTGTGTCATGACTGTTGACAAGTCTGATATACAGGGAAACAAGGCTCGATCCTCAAAACGAAAAATTTAGTCGAAATGTTCAGTATTTTTTGGTGATCAGATTTACGCCAGAACATTTATGTTTTATTGTGATCTTTAAGCTTTTTTCCGGGTTGGTTGTCTAAAAGAACTCTGCTAGTTTATCCCACAAGACATTTTGGTTATAATCTTAAAAAGCTAGAATTTGTAAAGGGTTGAGTAAGAGCCGTCGGTCGGTTTTTATACAGAATTTGTTGTTCCTGTTTAAGTTAAATTTGATTCGTTTGATTTTTTTAACATAATATAATTTTTTATTTTTTTATTTTAAAAAAAAAAAATACATCTATGTAGGGCCCACAGATTCCCAGCTGATGAGAGTATACAGTTCCTATGCACACACACACACCCCACACACACCCCACACACACATACTTACAACCAAACATATACACCCAAATACACCATACATTCATAAAACACCAACACACAACACACACAGGCAACACACAGCATAAACACACACAAACACACCAAAAACTGCGCCCGCACATACATTTATACACAAATTGTACACACATTCACCATGTATGTTTTTCTCTCTCTCATAAAACCACTAACACATATACACACCCACCTCTTACACCAGTGCACACACACCACACAAACATACAAACACCATACACAAACACACACACCACACCACACACACCACACAAAACACACACACACACACAACTTGTCTAATTCACAAATGTGAAAAGACTTTAAAATTAAAAAAGAACCACACACACAGGGGAAAAGTATAGCCAGGCCACAAAATCTAGGCTGTAGAGAGATAGGCTAACTTAGCCTACACTAAAGCATTATTTTCCCTGTACCATTCAGCCCCAGTATGTTACACAATCTAAACGCAAGAACAACACGCCAGGGGAAAACAGCGACTGTTTTTTTGTTTAGGGTGGCGTGACCCTGACCTCATTTTTTCTTTGGGTTTGGCTGCTACCCCTTTTAAACCCCCCAATAATGGGATGGTTATCAGCGTAGGGACACAAGGAACCCACAGGTAGTGTTGATAGTTTATTTTCAAACAGGGCTCCCCCCTCACCCCGCCTATTTTTTCCAAACAGTAAAAGGCCTGACTTCACAGCCTAAATGGTAGGGCAGTAGAGGACACGGCTTGTTGTTTTCTTCCCTTTTTCTCAAAAACCAGTTTTTTCAAAATTTAAAGGTCTCTGGAAACCCGGGTTTTTTCTAAAAAAAAGGACCACAGCAAGATAAGCCAGTCAGCACAGCAGAGAAGAAGCCAAGTGACAAGGCCCCCCATATTCAGGCGCCAGTAGGGCTGCTGGTGGCAAGGGTTCTCCTTCTCCTCCTCCCCCTCCTCTTTTTCCGGGGGTAACCCACATCTTTGCTCCCCCCCGAACAGACAATTTGTTGGGAAGGTTCAAGGGGTAAGTGCTTTGTTGACCCCTTTTTTTTCACAACACATGATAAAACCCCCCACACACACACACACACAAACACACACACACAATTTATTTGCTTAAGCATTAAATTCATTTTTCCCCGAACTTTAAAAAAAAATTTTATTGTTTCGGACTGACTTGATTTTGTTGATGCCCCAAAATTTTTGTCAATGGAGGTTGGAGTGCTTTTCAATTTTTCTTCTAAAAATATATTAGTCTTTTCTTTCTTTCACAGATCTCTATCAAAAGGGGAAGTGTAATGTTCACTTTGTTTTTTGTTTTTGTCCAAGTTTTTTATTATGTTTGTTTTAATATTTGAGTTAGGTTGTAGAGGTTAGTATCTTGCCTGCTGTCGTCTCTTGTTGCTTTTTTCTGTCTACTGTCGTCTGCCTATCTACATGGTTTTTTTTTTTAATCTCATTTTTTTTGTTTTTAATGGTGAAAAGACTTTGGTCACACTTTTTTTCAGGATTTTTTATGTCTTGTATAGAAAGTTTGGGTTTTTTTACCTATGATAACTCTCTCTCCTCTGTCTCTCTTGTGTCTCTCTCTCTGTCTTCTCTATCTCTGTCTCCTTTGTCTTGTCTCTTTGTTTCTGTCTGTCTCTCTCCATGCTCTAGTCTTCTTGTCTTTCTTTTATTTCAATTATCTCTGTATCATTATGGAATAGTTTATAGGTTGTTGTTGGATGATTCAGTAATAATAGTACTATGTAAGAATATTTCTATACTCATATATTTTGAGTAAGAATACGAAAGTTTTTTTACCTCAATTTTCTGAAAACTCCCTTAGAAGCATATTCAATAATTTGAATTTGGCATTTGATATTGCAAAAGGTCTCTGGCATAGTCCTATAGGACATTTGTTATAGTTTCATTAACGTTAATCACTTTTTATATTTTTGTTTCTGTGGTGTGGTTTTTTAAAAAAATATTCTTTATTGTATCTTTTGCTTTGCACGTTTTCCTTTCATGATTAGACTACTTTTTCCCCCTCGCATTTTTCAGTAGGGCCTCTACAACCACTCAATTATCTACACCCTTGTATATATATTTTTTTCTTTCTGTCAATATCACTGAGAGTGAACAGACGTAAATCGAAAGACAACACACAACAACAACCACACACACACGCACACCACACAACACACCACACCAACACACGCACACCACACACACACACGCAACACCACACACACCCACACCCCACAAACACACAACACAACCACACACACACACACACAACACCACACACACCACAACACACACACACACAACACACCACACACGAGAACACCAGCACACACGCAAACAACGACACACACACACACACACACCACACACACACAATCACACACACACACACCACACACACACACACATACAAACACACACCACACACACACACACACACACACACACACATACACACCACACAACCAACACACACAAACACACACACACACACACACACACGCACCACCACACACACACACCACACACACACCCACAACACACACACACACACACACAACACCACACACACAACAACACACACACAACACACACACACAAACACACCACACACAACCACACCACCACACAAACACACACACACACACCACACACACACACATACACACACACCACACCACACACACACACACAACACACACCACACCACACACACCAAAACACACACACACACACACACACACAACACACACCACACACACACAACACACACACACACACCACACACACCACACCACACACACACCACCACACACACACCACACACACCACACCACAACACACACACACACACATCACACACACACACACAACACACACACACAACACACACAGGCACACCACACACACACACCACACACACACACACACACACAAAACACCACCACACACCACAACACACCACACCACCACAAACACACACACACCACCACACTCACACACACACACATCACACACACACACACAACACACACACACACACACCAAAAACACACACACACACCCACACACAACACACACACACACACCACAAACACACACACACACACCCACACCACACACACACACACACAATACACACACACCACACACACAAACACACACAACACACACACACACACACACACCACACCACACACACACACACACCACACACAACACCACCACACACACACAACACACACCCACACACACACACACACACACACACAACACACACCACACACACACAAACACACACACACCACACACAACACAACACACACACACACCACACCACCACACACACACACCACACACACACACACACACAAACCACACCACACACACACACACACACACACACACCACACACACCACAACACACACAACACACACACACACACACACACACACACACACACCACACACACACACAAACACACACACACACAACCAGCGGGACCAGTCATCATGTTCAGATCCCACTAGGCCAAGTGGACAAGCCGTGAGTGAAGTGTTACTGAGTCGAGGTTTTCAAACATCTTTCTTAATTTTCTGAGGGGGGATGGGGAGGTGAGGTGGGCATGTCACAAGCCTAACAAACATGATGTAAAGCTCAGTACCAGTGTGTACAATACAGCACTGTCATGTTTTATAACGTCATGTTGACGTGTCTTCATCCAACACAAACTCAAATTTGTTGTTATTTATCCCCCAAA
>CM054150.1:61711975-61790431 GCA_028751875.1 Rapana venosa
TTCTTCCTCTTGCTGTTGCTGACCTGCTTGGCTCTTTTTTCAGAAACGATTTCCCCAGAGACTGTAATTATGAAACGCTGGTTTTTGAGGAAAGGCGAGTAAGGGCTGAAAAAGGGTTTGCCCAAAGTTTTCCCCCTTACTGCCCTACCTTTGATGGCTGTGAAGTCAGGCCTTTCACTGTTGGAAAAGACAGGTCGGGTGAGGAGGGAGCGGTGTTTTGAAAACTAAACTATCAACACTACTTGTGGATTGCCTTGTGTCCCTACGCTGATCACCCTGCCCATGTATATGGTGGTAAAGGGGCTAGCAGCCAATGAAAAATGAGGTCAGGATCACGCCACCCTAAAAAAAAACCCCCAAAAAACAGTCGCTGGTTTTCCCCTGGCGTGTTTGTTCTTGCAGTTAAAGACTTGTGTAAGCAGTACTGTGGCTGAATGTTACAGGGAAGTAATGCTTTAGTGTAGGCTAAGTTAGCCATATCTCTCCAGTAGCCTAGATTGTGTGGCCTGGCTATACTTTCCTCTATGTGTGCGTGTGCGTGGTGTGTGTGTGTGGTTGTTTGTGATTTTTATTTCAATCTATTATTTCAAGGATAATGGAATACACACTCCTGTGCTTTTCTTACACCCAGTCCGTGTGTGTATGCAGTTTGTAAATTTTGTCATCTGTTCCCACAAGCACACAATTGCCAACTCTTCAGAAAAGTGTGTGCCGTTAGTAGGTGGGCATGAGTGGTGTGTCTTGCCTCCACGGGTGTTGTGTGTGTTTGTTGTGTTGTTTTTGTATTGTATTGCATTGTGTGTTTTGGTATAGCACTTTAAGCTAAGTCATGGCGATTTCTTCTGTGTGAAATTCGGGCTGTTCTTCCGGGGAGTGTGCATCGACACAAGAGCAGCGCCACCCTTTATTGTTTCTTTTCCGGTCTACACATGTTTGTGGGAAACCCAAAACCCACAAACTCTGCCCATGACAACAGCTTCAATAGAATTTGGCAATATAACAGTTCCTCTATCCACCCAGTCAGTATCTTTGGGGTTGTTATTGACAACACGCTTTCTATGCAAAAAAAAATTTATCACCCACACCCTTTAGTCATGCTACTATCAATTACGGGTATTAGTGCAATTCGAAAGTACCTGTCCCCTGAGCAACATCCAAACTTGTCACATCTCTCATTCTTTCACGTCTGGACTATTGCAATTCTCTTTTGGCTGCGCCAGCATCATCTATCTACCCCTTCAACGAATTTAAAACTCTCTGCTCGACTTGTTCCAAAAAGAAAAAATCTGAGCATACTACTCCTCTCTTGCAACTCTCCACTGGTTGCCTGTGCCACAGAGAGTAAAGTAAAGATCTGTTACCCTCTGGGTTTCAAATGTCTCCATAAAAAAGCACCTTCCTACCTCTGTGAATGTCTTCACCCGTACACTCCTTCTCGTTTCCCTTTGCTCTGCTGCAGATACCCTGTGCTTAAAAAATACCTAGATTAACCAGTCCACCGTTGGCCGTTTGCTCTTTCTCTGTTTCTGGTCCAGTGATCTGGAATGACCTCCCCCCTCCTTCGCGAAAAGCCTACTTACAACACTTTTAATCCACTCAAGACATACCTATTTCAAACCTAAGACCTCCCCCTACAGTTTCATCTCATAATTATCTGCTTGCCTTCAGTGGCCTAAATTTCATCACCCTGCTGAAGCATATAACCTGGTGTGTGTGTGGGGTGGTGTGTGTACCGTGCGTGCGCGCGTGTGCGGGCGTGTGTTTGTGTGCATTTGAACTTTTTAAACTATTAATCATTGTTGGTTGAATGTGCAGGAGTGGAATGAATGCAAGCACTTTGATTTGTTGTTTTTTTTACAAGATATAGCGCTATATAAATTCCATTTATTATTATTATTATTATTATTATTATTATTATTATTTGGTTTCCTTCTCAGAGTGGCTTTTTTCCACAGAGTTTGTCCAGGGGCAACTCTTTTGCTGCTGTGGCTTCTTTTACCTGTACTACATGAGTATTAACCCAGACGTTGCCTGGTCCTAAGTCCAGGATGTGAAATGGGGAAGGTTGTGCGTTGGGCTAGCAACCCGCCACAATAAAAAACAAACTGCTACAGAAACGCCAACAAGATCTAATATAAATCAAATCTTGGGTGACAAGCTCAGGACAGATGCTGCAAGGCATTGTATGACGAGTAGTGGTGAAAGCCGAAAGGAAACTTCTATTCCGACGATGTCCTTGGCAACGCCCAAACAGGAGGTGAGAGTGGGAGCCTGGAATGTGCGAACACTGTATGAAGCTGGAAAGACAGCACAGGTTGTGAAAGAGATGAAGAAATGTAGGCTTAACATCCTTGGCATCAGTGAGATGAGGTGGACGGACTCTGGCATCATGACCCGTGGCTCAGGAGAGACAGTGTGCTATTCTGGTCGCACGGATGGGCAACATCAGGACGGAGTGGGTATCATCATGGACAAGGAGGCCAGAAAGAGCTTAATGGGATGGGAGCCAGTCAACTCGAGAATCATCATAGCCAGATTCTTCTCCAAATTATACCAAGAACACCATCATACAGTGTTACGCACCAACAGAGCAAGCCACGGAGGAGGAGAAAGACTTCTTCTACATCATCTTACAGGAACAAATAGACAAGACGCCACAGCACGACATCCTACTTCTCATAGGAGACTTCAATGCGAAGGTTGGAGTGGAGAATACCGGGTACGAAACTTGCATGGGAGAGGAGGGAGTGGGAAATAGAAACGACAATGGACAGTGTTTTGCAGATACATGTCTTGAAAACGGTTTGGTGATAGGTGGTACCATCTTCCAACACAAAACCATCCATAAATTGACATGGGTATCACCAGAGGGAAGAACCAGCAACCAGATAGATCACATTGCCATCAACCAGAAGTGGAGGAGCTCCATGAAGGACGTGAGAGCCATTAGGGGAGCTGACGTTGGCAGCGATCACCATCTTGTGTTGTGCAGACTCCAGCTAAAGCTTAAGAGAACACAAAAAAAGAAAAATGAACAACTCTTTGACTCAAGGAAACTCAACAGTGAGGCAGTGAAAAAGTCAGTTTACTGTTGAGCTTTCCAACAGATTTCAAGTCCTGGACAACACACCTGCAGATGACATCAACGCCCTATACGGTAACGTACAGATAGCTTTCATAGACACCAGCAAAGTTGTACTGGGCTACAGAAGAAGAGAGAAGGAGTGGATATCAGACACCACATGGCAACTCATAGAGGAGAGAAAGATCGCAAAACTTAGAATGCTCACTGGAACGGAAAACGATAGACAAACATTTGCCGAAACATACAAAGAGAAAAACAAAGAAGTGAAGAAGAGCACAAGGAAAGACAGAGACAGTTTGCAGACAACTTGGCAGCAGAGGCGCAAACCGCAGCAGAGAAAGGAGACTCTAGGACGTCTACAAGTCACCAGAGACCCTAACAGGTGGACACAGCAAAACCACTGTAGTGAAGAACAAGACCGGGAAAGTTTGACAAAAGACGTAGGACCAACTCAACAGATGGCGCAGAACATCTTTAGAGAAAACTTTAAACAGACCGACCCAGATGAGGAAGCAACTATCGAAGACATGGGTTTCAAGATAGAGATGAGACGTGGATGCATCACTCAGCAGGAAATTGTGGAAGCCATCAGGCAAACAAAAGGCAACAGGGCACCAGGTGAGGACAGAATCACGTCTGACATGTTGAAGGCAGACCCCAAGACGAGCGCAATGGTCTTAACAAAATTATTCAACAAAGTTTGGAAAGAGGAGAAGGTTCCAGACACATGGAAGAAAGGCATCATAGTGAAACTTCCCAAGAAGGGCGACCTCTCAGAGTGCGGCAATTGGCGGGGAATCAACTTGCTCTCTGTCCCCGGGAAGATCTTTTGCCGTGTCCTTCTACAGCGTATGAGGCAAGCCATCGAGAGAACCCTACGGAAGAGCAGGCAGGGTTCAGAAGCGGGAGAAGCTGCACAGATCAGATCTTTGTTCTACGAACAATTGTGGAACAGTCCATCAATGGAACTCATCACTCTACATCAACTATGTCGATTTCCAAAAGGCTTTTGACAGCATCCATCACCCTTCGCTGTGGAAGATCTTGGAAGCCTAAGGATTTCCTCTGAAAGTCATCAACATTCTACAGGACATGTACGCAGATAACCAGTGCTGTGTGCGACATGATGGACAGCAGAGCGAATGGTTCCACGTGCAGACAGGGGTCAGACAAGGTTGCGTGATCTCGCCGACAATTTTCCTCGTCGTCATCGACTGGGTGATGAGGGCCACCAGCGATAGGGCGAGAGGGCTGGTATGGGGACTGACAGCCAGGCTTGAAGACTGTGACTTTGCCGACGATATTGCACTGCTGTCGCATGCACAGAAAGACATCTAGGAAAAAACATCACGAGTTGACCAAATAGCCAGCAGCGTGGGACTCCATATTTACCCTGACAAGACCAAGATCATGAAAGTGAAGACAAAGAGTGCAGAGAAGACCAGTGTGCGAGGCTCAGCTCTAGAGGAGGTAGAACACTTCAAGTACCTCGGAGCTACATTTCAGCGACAGTAACATTGAGAAAGAAATTTCAACCAGGATAGGACTTGCAGCCCGGCATTTAGTGGGTTGAAAACATTTTGGAAGCCCTGTTCACAAAAAATTTGGGAAGGCTACAGTCATGTCGTCAGTATTTTATATGCCGGGGTCATGAGAAAAAGAGATTGTCCCAGGCTTTGGTTGTTTCCCCCGAATCCTGAAACTCATGGCTGCAGGTGTCTCCATGGAAGTACCCTTCCACGGCCTTTAAAATGTTTACGGGTTTAAAACACATGGAAGGGTTGGCTGGGACATCTTTTCTACAGTACTTTCAACCTGCTCCCATAGCCTGATGGGCGCACAGGGAAGGAACCGGGCGACCACTCGGCATTTGGAGAGGCGTTAGGGGGTGTGTAACAAAAGGCCAATGAATTGGGTGGCCTTCCCGACAAAGGTGGGGTTTGTTGGCGTTTTCCCCCAGGGGTGAGAGGATTTTTGTAATTGTCTTGAGTATTAGTTGCCTGGTTATCGGGTACCCCAAAGATGGCAGACACATCCGTGTATGTGTGTTGTGTGTGTTTTGTTTGTGTGTGTGTTGTGTTGTGTGTGTGTTTGGTTGTTTTTTGTGTGGTGTTAGTAGTGTTGTGAGTGTGGTTGTGTGTTTCTTTTATTTTTTTTTTTTTTCTTTTCTTTTTTTTAGGTTAAATAGACCAGCGTTTTCTCGTGGGTGTATGATTTTAAAAATTTTATCATTTTTTCCCTTTACCGGCGCAAAATGGCCTACTCAGCCCTATATAAATTCCATAATTATTATTATTATTATTATTATTTTATTATTTTTTAAAACATAATTTTCATTTTTATTTACTCTTCCGAAAAGCGGAACGGTTTTAAACGTGTGTGCAAGATGTTTGGGGTGCATTCGCACACGAGGACCTCGGTTTATAGTCTCATCGAAGGACTTTGGGGGAAAGTGGAGTCGGCACTGATGTTAACCAGAGGAAAAATCCTCTTGAAGGATGGTAGGTGTGTTTGAGTGTGTGTGCGTGAGTGTGAGAGTGTGTGTGTGTGTGCGTGTGTGATTTGGGTGTGTGTGAGTGAGTGTTTGTGTATGTGTGTATGTGTATGTATGTGTGTGTGTGTGCGTATGTGTATGTATTTGTGTGTGTGAATGTGTGTGTATGTGTGTGAGTGAGTGTGTGTGTATGTGTTTGTGTGGTGTGTGTATTTGTGTGTTTATGTGTGTGAATGTGTGTATGTTTTGTAAAGTGAGTGAGTGTGTGTGAGGTGTGAGTGTATGTGTGTGTGAGTGTGTTTTATGTGTGTGAGTGTGTGTGTATGTGTGCGTGCGTGTGTGATCGTGTGTGTGTGTGTGTGTGTGTGTGTGATGTGTGTGTTGTGTGTGAGAGTGGTATGTGTATATGATGGAGTGTGTGTATATGTGTGTGTGTGTGTATATGTGTGTGTATGTGTGTATGTTTGTGAAGTGTGTGTATATGTGTATGTGTGTGTATGTGAGTGTTGTGAACGCGTTGTGAGTGTGTGTGTGTGTGTGTGATGTATGTTGTGTTAGTGAGTGTGTGTGTATGTTGTATGTGTGTGTGTGGGGGGGTGTATGTGTGTTTATGTGTATGTGCGTGTGAGTGTTGTGTGTATATGTGTGCATTTGTGTGTATTTGAGTGTGTGTGTGTATGTGAGTGTATGTCAAGTCAAGTCAAACTTTTATTTTCAGACGGTACATTGAATAAGCAGTGCATTTGCTTTTTTTTCATCAAGCCATGTATCTAAAGGAAAAAAGAGAGAGAAAAAGATAATATATATGCAGACATATAATTTAAAAAACTTAATCAATGATAAAGCATACAAATCAAACAAGGAAAGACAATAACATATGCATACATGGAATTAAAAACAAAACAAAAAAACCTGAACAATATTAAACCATACAATTCAAATAATTAAAAAAAAATTGTGTGTATGTGTGTGAGTGTGTGTGTATGTGTGAGAGTGTGTATGTGTATGTGTATGTGCATGTGTGTGCGCGTGTGTGTATGTGTGTATTTGTGCGTGTGCAAGATTTTCTTTCAGACTTGACAAACTCGCCATTACATGCATATATCAAATCAGAGCCCTAGTGAAGCTGCTGAATTTTGGATTAGACATTTATTCATTTTACACATGCTTCCTTTCAAAAAAAGGTTACAGAAAACATCAAACCACCTTGGATAACAAAAAGACCATAGAATTGAAATACGAAAGGGACTGTTTGAAAAACACATGGTTCAAAAGAGCAATTTAGAGCACAAAGAAACAAGTAATTTTCACTAAAACGCAAATCAAAACGTGTTAACTTTAAATTTGTTGTTAATACAACTAACCGACCCCCGGGCCAAAGTTGGAAAGCCTCAATACTTTATGCATAAACTACTTTTCAAAGACAGCGACAGTTAAAGATTTCAGCTGAAGAATTGAAAACCACTTCTCAAATATTCCCACCAAAGTAATATCAAATGAAAAGTCAAATGAAAATTATCTCCATTACTTAGAACATTATACCGAATCAAAAATAAATTCTCATTTAAAACTACTGCCAATGACAATCACAGACGTTTTGGAAAGCTATGTCTCCCCAAAAAAGTTCCAGAGAAAACATGATTTAGACAATCTATTTGGAAGAAAAAATTCAATTTTGGGTGATCAGTTATACTGGAACACTGACATACTTGTAATAATTGTGCATTAGATATAAACAATTTTCCCTGTCATATTTTAAAAGGGCAAACATTATACCAGTCCACAAATCAGATGATTTTGCTTGTCCTTCAAATTAAGACCAATTTTCAATTATAATATATAATAATAAAAATAATAATAATAATAATAATAATAATAAAAATTAATAATAATAATAATATAGGGAATTGTTATAGCGCTGAATCTTGAAAAAAGACAAACAAATCGAAGCGCTGCACTCAATCATTTACAGGCATGCAAATTTCCCCTTAAACATAATAAACAACAGATTTAAAAACCATGCGTGCGCACGTATGCACGAAAAGCACGCACACACACAACACCACACACAACACACACACACACCACACACACACACACCACCACACTGGAACAACATTAGAAGGTGAAAGATGCTGTTGAAATTAGGGACAGTATTTTGGGGGAAAGTTTCAGGTAGGAAAAAGTGTGTTTTGAGGCTGGATTTGGAAGGTTCAAGTGAAGGGCTTTTGTCGAAGTGAAAGAGGGGGGTTTCATTTCGGTAGATGAACCAGAAAACAGAGAAGGAGCACGGCCAACAGGGGTTTTTTGTTTAATCTGGGTGTTCGAAAGCAAAAAGTATCTGCGGCTGAACGAAGGGAACGGGATGGAGTGTACAGATGAAGACAGTTACAGAGATAAGAGGGTGCAGTTTGTGGAGACATTTGAACAGAGGGTATTGATTTTTTACTCCAGTCTTTTTTGAGAAAGACAGCCCGTGAAGGATTGCAGAAGAGGAGTGATGTGTTCAGTTTTTTTCTTTCTTAGGACCGTCGAGCTGCAGAGTTTTGTATGCGTTGGAGAGAGTTGGATAGATGATGCTGGTAGGCCCGCCAAAGAGAATTACAGTAGTTAAACGTGAAAGAATGAGAGATGGACAAGCTTGGAAATTGATCAGTGGACAGATACTTGCGAATCGCGCTTTTTGCGCCGTAATTGATAGTAGCAAGATGGCAGGTCTGGGTGATGAATTTTTTCTAGAGAGTGGTTGTCAAAAACTACTCCTAAATACTTCACAGAGTTGGACAAAAGGAATGGACGTATTGCCCATTTCTATTGAAGTTTTTTGCGATAGAGGAAGTTTATGTTGGGTCCTGTCTGTCTGTCTTATCTAAAACCCCTTGAAAAACATATCCAAAAACTGTATATTCCTACTTTGTAAATAAACAATCTATTAAATGAAGGATCAGTCAGGTTTTCATAAAAGAACTATTACTGTCAAACAGTTCTTACACAAATTCGGTCAGTCTCTACACAATATCAATGAAAATAAATTTACAGGTCTTTTTTTTGTTGACTTTGAAAAAGCATTTGATGTAAAACAATCATTCCCTATTATTGCGTAAACCTCATTGTATAAACTAAAAACCAGAACTGAAAATCATTTTAAAAAACTTTTTGTGAAATAGGGCAACAGTAGTAACTGCAAATAATCAAACATTTAGAATTAGTTTCCTATTCAAAGGGTACCACAAAGGGTCAATATTGGGTCCATTCTATTTTAATCTATGTAAATGACTTACCCCAATTTCTAGATGTAGCTGTGAAATGTTTTTCTAATGACACATCCCTCTTTTGTAGTGATTCTCACCCCAACAGACTTACACTCAAAAATTCAAAACAGTATTGACAGATTGTTTATTGGACTCAGCTAAAACCATATGTCCCTAAATACAAAAAAAAATAAGGTATGTATGTACTAGCAAGACAAATAGAGACAAAAAATGAAAGATAAAATCCAACCTCTATTGATTAGGTAAAAGAGTAATTGAAGAAGTTGCCTCCCACAGAATTCTGGGTGTAATTATTGACAAAAATCTTACTTGAATGACCACATTGATGGCCCCTAGGAAAACGTCTCGCTTACAAGCTACTTCAGTTATCAAAAATAAAACTTTTTTTTTAATAATCACTCTCCCCAAACTCTTTTTTTGCGCATATTTTGCCTATAGTTGACTGTTCTTCATCTCTTTGGGGACAGGTGCAGTGAAACAAATTTAAAATTGATTCATCATTATATAAAAGAGCACTGAAACTTGTTCTATTAAAATCAAACTCCCTAACCATCAACTATTATAAACAAACAAATATTCTTACCTTCAAAAACAGACTTTAAAAAAAAAAAAGCTCTATTTGTACAGAAAGTTGTCAATGGAAATGCCCCTCCAAAGATCACCAATAGGTTCAAAATCAATTTTAAAACAGACATAATCATCTACTAAATTTTCCCCGACCAAGAAATAATCTTTACAAAACAAGCTTCTTTTACTCAGGTAGTAATTTATGGAACAAGCTCCAAAAACGTTTAAAATGTGTCAAAAAATATCAGTTCAAGACAGCTAAAAGCTATCTAATACACAAATGCCTGGAAATGACTTATAGGACCAATCAACATTTCTTAAATTTATCAGCACTAACTGTATTTTTAAATAAATTTCAAGTATGTTTTACTGTGACTGGAAATTTCTACACAGTCACACCCTGTATGTGTGTGGAGGGAAAGGGAGGTGGGATATTAAGCAAAGAAGTAAGAGTAATCTTTATAAGCTCGTATATAATCTACAAATTTTAAAACAACATGGAAAGGAGATTTTTTTAATGGTAGACCTGATAGCTAGATATTGTGATCTCTCTCTCTCTCTCTCTCTCTCTCTCTCTCTCTCTCTCTCTCTCTCTCTCTCTCTCTTCCTCTCCTCTCCTCTTCTCTCCTAATGCCCTTTCTCTTGTCCAATTCAAAAGGTTTTACCGTGGATGTTGTTGTTATTGCAGTTAAAGATGAGATCATTAGTACTATCATAAGCGATATTGTTTTAGTTTGATAGTTGATTATTTAGCTGGTCATGGGCTTTTGATTTTTCGTATTGTATAGGGGTTTTATTTGTTTGAACAATTGTTTCTTTATTATCATTTTTTCTATTTGATTGAATGTGTTTTTCCCCTTCCCCTTTGACATTAACCCTCCCCCCCTCTCTGTTCCATGCCTTTCTGTTATTATTGTTACGTTGTTGTCTCATGGTGATGGGGATTATTTGTTACATTGTTGTCTCATGGTCATCATCAATGCCTTTGTGCCTTATTGGCACGTAGGGCAGCAACAAATGTTCTCCACTCCTGTCTGTCCTGGGCCAGCTTCCGAATGGTTCCCCAGGTTTGTTGGAAGGTCTTCAGCCCGTTTCGGTCGACGCAAGTGTTCTTGGGTGTCCTCGTTTGCGTTCCCTCTGGTGGTCCAGTGGAGGGCTGTTCAGGGATGTTTCCCTGTTCCGAGGCCCCCCCCCCGATATTGCACTATCCTCTCCTGCCTATGATGATGATGGTGTCCATGCTTTCTGATTGCAAAGGGCAAAAAAGTTCTTGGTTTTGGGGTGGGTTTCAGGCCAGCGAAGATGCGCAAGATTCTTCTGGATTCTTGTGTGGAATGTGGATAGTTTGTCGAGGTCACTCTCAGTCATCCTTGCAAACACCGAGGGCCCTACAAAAGGGTGGAAAATACACAGCTCTGGTATAGTCTTAGTTTGGTCCCGGGGGCTGTACTGGGACGATTTCCACACATTGTTCAGATTTCTGTAAGCATTTCTTGCTTTGCTAATCCGGTTTTGATGTCGCTGCTGCTCCCCGTTGCCTAACAGTGCTCCCGAGGTACGTGAACTATTCAGTTTTTTGGTAAATCTTCTCCATTCTTGACCGGTGAGGGGTTCTGAACTTCAGTGTCATCACCTCTATCTTCTTCTGACTGATTTTCAGGCTACTTGCTGTGCGAAAGTGCTGAGATGGGATGTCTTCTCTTGAATGTGATGGTGGGTATGTGAGAGCAGTGCCAGAATTGTGGCCAAAGTCTAGGTCTTCAAGCGGGTCCCATCCCCTTGATTTTTTCCCCCCCGGTTGGGATGGTCAGGGGGCTTTACGCCGGTTTGTACACTGAAACTGGTTTTGCTGTTTCCTACTCTGCACGGGGAAATTGTTGTAGAAGCTCTTAATGACTTGGATAATTTTCCCGTGGAATTCCATATGCTCGGAGTATGCGCCTTAATACCTGTAGTGCTTGATTGAGCCCCCTTATTTCTTGCTGGGTAGGGGTTGATCATTTTTGTTTTCAGTGCTGTGTCTTTTGTTGTGTGAAGCTAGTTTCCAACTCTAGAATAGTTTCAGTGTTGTGTTTGCCAACTGTGCTAGGTCTTCAAGTAGTAGACTTTCAATGTTTGTTGGTAGGTTTTGTTCAGCATTTTGTAGTTGTGCAACAGCTTGCGTAGGAAGTTGTTGTAGTAGTAGTTAGTGCATCACTAATACCAAGTGTTCTTGCCCTAAACAACACTTAGTCTCTGTTGAGTGTATTTTTTGCTAAAAATGATGGGGGTTTTTTTTTCTTTGTTAATAAAACTTTTGTTCTGTGTCAGTTTTAGCATACAGATTGTCTTTGTTGTCCATATCATAGTCAGTATGGTCTAGTACTTCTGGTGTTGGTTGTCCCAAACTTGTGTGAAAATCTTTAACCCTGCTTTCTAATAATTCTCTTCTGACTGAATGCAAGGGTGCTGGTGCTGCTTCAGTCATATCATCAGCAGGTGTGAATACATCATCCACACCATAGTCTTCCATTATTCTATTGTTGTTTTTTTATTTTGCTACTTATAGAAAAAAAAAATGGCGCAACAAACATTTGGTGCAATCCTTGATCCATACAGACGTTTAAAAGATCCCTTAGGCATTAAAGGAAACAGACAGACAATCGTTATTACAAACAACCCTCCACTATTGATGAAAATCAGATTCTGACTGTTAGGTTTCCTAATTTAGGAAAAGATGATGTCATTGTTCCAGGCACAACTAGGCTTGCTTTTCAGATTGAAAATAGAGTCTGAAGATGATCCAAACAGAAGTGTGGTAGCAAACTTTGGCTCTCTCAGGTCTCATTTCCCTTGGTCGGGACGACTGTTGGGGTACCCGCATGGACGCTGCAAGTGGACCCAAATGGTTCGTCCTGGGTGCTTTTAGGAGGTTTGGTACAGTGAGGCTGGTCCACTCCTTGATGTTTGGGTATCCAGCTTTTGCTGGTCGTCCCTGCCTCCCTTGCTCCTTCCACCATTCCCCGCAGGGGCTGTCTTTGACAGGCTGTTATGCCTTGTTGTGTGGCCAACCATTTCAGTTTCCTCTTTTTGACTGTATCTTAGCAATGGTTCTTGTTTGCAGCCGTGCCTCGATCTGCTGTCAGACGGGTCATGGTTTTTACGGTCTCTGTAGGTGATGTTCAGCATCAGCCTGAGGCACTTATCTCAAAAGGGTTGAATGCGACGTTCTAAATCGGCAGTAAGTGTCCATGCTTCACAGCTGTACAAGGCAATGGATGTGATGAGTGCCTTGTAGAGTCTGACCTTTTGGTGGGTTCTGATGTTGTGGTTTCTCCCACTTTCGCCAGCTTAGTCATGGAGGAGAGTGCCACAGCAAGTCTGATCTTCACCTCTTGTGTGCTCGTACCTTCTTTGGTGATGATGCTCCAAGGTACTTGAAAGTTTCCCCCTCCTCTAGTGTCTCACCCCTCATCTTGATGTGGTGGGAGTGGTCGGTGTGGTATGTTCACTAGGGGTCTTGCTCTTTTCCATTTCTGATCTCCTACCGTGGGCATTGGCTGATTTTTTCCAGTCTTGGTGGTGAGATCCTGGAGTTCTTCTTCACTTCGGCCCATGAGATCAATATCGTCTGCGAATCAAAGATTGCAGACTGGCCTTCCCCCTATTGTGATTGTGGTCTTGAAGTCAAAGGGGAGCCTCTTGCATATGTTCTCCAGGAACACGTTGAAAAGAAAGGGGGATAGCGGGCAGCCCTTTTCGAACTCCAACTGAAGTCCGGAAGAACTCCCCGATTTCTCCACCCATGAGGACTGCACTGTGGGAGCTGTCATACAGCACCTGGATGACCCTTTAATCAGGTCCTCGTCAAGCTATAGTCTCTCATGACTTGCCACAGAGCTTCTTGCCACACTCGGTGAAGGGGCCCTTTTTGAAGTCAATGAAGTTGTTGTAGAGTGTAGTGATGTTGGAGATGCTTCTCTATGAGCATTCTGATGTTGAAAATCTGCTCGACAGTGCTTTGACCTGGTCTGAAACCTGCCTGTTCTTCTGATAGGATTTCTTCTGTTGTGGTTTCAGTCTGTTCAAGGCAATGCGTTGCATAACTTTGCTTTGGGTGGCTTATCAGGGCTGATGTTCTGTAATTTGGCCTTCTTCAGGTTCCCTTCTTTGAAGTTTGGGAAATATGATGGATTGGGTCACTGTTCAGGTCACTCTTTGCTGGTCCAGATGCGTTGGCAGATGATTGTTAATGCCTTGATCATCTTGGGCCTCCGTTTTGATGAGCTTTAGCCGGGATGTTGTCAATCCCCGGTGACTTGCCTCCTTCAAAGGGTCTTCTGCTTCTTCTACCCCTTCCTCCAGCACCTGTGTGCTTTCAGGATCTGATGGTCTGGGATCTTGCTCGTGAAGTTTGTTCGGATAGCCTTCAGCTTGTAGTTGTACAGGTCGCTGCAATATTCTGTCCCTCTTTTCATGATAGTGGCCTCTCTGTAAGGACTGACCCCTCTTTGTCTTCAATAACGGAGGTCTTGGCTGCTGGGACTTGGTTGTACTTGATGGTTGGTACGCTCTTTGTGGCTCCTTTTCGCCATTGCTTCTCAACCTTTGGAGCATGTTTGACATCCAAGTTCCCATGGCTCAGTCATTTCTTCTTGAGACTGTTGACTGTTCTATACTATTATTAAAAAGATTAGTGTCAGCTAGAAGGGAGGAGTGCTTGTCATAAACAATGGACTATTTTTGATCTATATGATTTATGGATGACAAAGAAAAGGATGATTTATTACAAGGCTACAGGTGATGAGGACTAAAACATAGAGTGTTCTGTGATAAGGGATCAGGAAAAAAGTTGAGCAAAAGCAAGAGCTATGGTAACTGGTTTTTTTATTCCTTTTGACTTTTTAAACTGTAAACTCTCATATGCCCTTTCTTCTTGGGTGCACTCAGAGACGGGCTGTGTATGAGCTGACCTTTTATGACCCGTGCTGTGTTTTTCATGCGTGACATGACCCAAAGTACAAAATATGTGGGGTTATCTTTAGAGTATGTGTTGCAATTTACCCAGAGCTTGAAAATTTAAATTTCACAGCAATATCAGTCAAGGCTTGGGTTCTATTATGAGAGAGTGCTAACATAGCCATTAATGAAGAGTAAAGCAGATTACTGTGTGGAAACATAAATCTGAAACACCGCAATCATTAAAAGGATTTTTAAAGCTGTTTGAAGAACCAGGCCCCTTTTCCAAAATTAAGTGAGAGGTTTATTAATCCCTATAACATTTGTCATTTTATATAGAAGAGCAACCAATCAAGTCTATGCTCAGGTTTTTTACGTATCAACACTTGATGAGGTAAGAAAATTACTTTGGTTTCTTGGTCAACACAATTTTACCCCTACTGGTGTGTTAAAAAAGCAAATCTTTCATTTAATGTGTTAGGCTTTATGAATACCTTAACATCTAAATATGCATTGTGGGTTGACTTAAGATTTAACGTGTGTAAGCTGCCGGTCAGGAAGACGATTTGAAAACGCTCAGAAGGAATAACTATTCAAAAGAGGGGAAAAGGCAAGAAAAATGATGAGCCATAAAATATATATATTTGTAGAATGGATGCTCAAAATCAACATAGAAGGAAACCCGACCTAAAAGAAAATTTGTTTACTAATGGACCAGTAAATTTTTTCTACAAAAGAGCAAACTGTCTCTAATATGGAAGACTGGCTTGTGGCAAGACTGTATTTGTTTTAGATTTATTACAAAAAGTGTACAAAATAATTCGAGTTTATTGTTATTTCTGTCCAACACTGCACAACAATAAAAACATTTCACAGAGAAAAAAATTTATTTTGGGCAGATGAGAATATAATTATTGTTAATCCCTCTGCAGGTAAGTGAGTGTTTAGAATACTATTATAACTTGTTTGAAATACAGTAAATTTTTTCATAGATGGACTGCTACAGGTGAGCGTGGGCATTGTTAAGAAAAGGAATAGTTTGTCTAAGCTTGCTTTCAGTGGGAGACATACACAGATATCTGTTTGGATTTTATCACAGCATTTTAATTCTATTTTAAAAGACTTCAGAGAGCAAACGAAGGTTGTAGCTTTTTTTCACATGAAAGACAGAGATGGGTTTAATAATTGCCTTTGAGAGAATGATGTTATTACAGATGGAGAAGAAAGAGAAAAAATTAAAGCTAAATTGAGAAGCTCAAAACATAGTAAACTTATATTGAAAACAGACCAGCTGACTAAATACTGCTTAGTGTGAAATGCAATAGCTTATTTTTTCTTAACACAGACAGACAGACTGCTAAACACAGCAACAACAACACACAGTTAGGCCTAGCCTTGACACTTACCTTTGCTTGGCTGCTCTGACCACTGAGCTATCCCGTCCCCTATATATACCTACGTAAGTAAGTACGTGGAGAGAAAACAAACACTTTGCCACGTACAGCAAGAAAATAGTCCACAGAGGGGGAGGGGGGGGGGGGTGTTGGAGGGGAGGACATTAAAATGTAATGCAATATCTTTGGAAGTGTGTGTGTGTGTCTGTGTGTGTGTTTAAGTGTGTGTGTGTGTTTGTGTGTGTGTGTTTGTGAGAGAGAGAGAGAGAGAGAGAGAGAGAGAGAGAGAGAGAGAGTGCCTCTGTGTGTGTATATCTGTGAGAGAGAGAGAGATTGTGTGTGTGTGTGTTTGTGTGTGTGTGTGTGTGTGGTGGTGTGTGTGTGTGTGTGTGTGTGTGTGTGTGTGTGTGTGCGAGAGAGAGAGTGTGTGTGTGTGTTTGTGTAGTGTGTGTGAGAGAGAGAGAGAGAGAGAGAAAGTATGTATGTGTGTGAGAAAGAGAGAGAGAGTGGTGTGTGTGTGTATGTGTTTCTGTCTGTCTGTCTGTATATTCTGTCTGTTTGTAAAAGAGAGAGAGAGAGAGAGAGAGAGAGGAGAAGAGAGAGAGAGAGAGAGAGAGAGAGAGAGAAGAACACTGAACACTGAACACTGAACACTGAAAAGGTTTTATTGTACTTCGGCCTTGGGCCACTATACAAAACATGTTTGGGGAAGGGGGGAGGAAGACATAGCATAAAACGTTTATATCAATTTCACATTTTCAATTCTGCAGGCATACAGCATTAGTCATCATCATCCCCATCGTCATCTTCAGCATTTACATAATCATCACCATCCGCATCTTCATTACCTATAGCAGCAGCTGCAGCCAGTATATCAACATAACCATCATTACTTTCATCCTATACATCATCCTTATCAACATCATCATCTTAATCATCTACGCTATCACCATCTTCTACAACTGTATAGTCATTTTCGTCACGATTATCATCTTCAATCTCTGCATCATGGTCATAATCATCATCTTCATCATCGTTTTCATCGTTATCTTCAATATATACATCATTGTCATCATCTTCATCTTTGACATCTCCATCATAGTTATCGCACCACTATCACCTTCAACAACCACGCCATCGTACCATCACCACCATCGTCACCTTCAGCATCTACATCAACATCACCTCCAACATTTCCATCATCATCGCCATCCTCCTCCCAAACATCTACATCATCATCGTCCTTTCGAAATAAATAGATAAATAATAAAAAAGGAAAAAAATCTTTTTTCATTTTCAGTTTTTCCAAAACACACACGCGCGCGCACACACACACACACAAAACACACACACACACACACACACACACACACACACACACACACACACACACACACACACACACAACATTCTCGTCTTCCCCATCTGTAACATCATCACCATTTTCATCAACCACATCAGCATCAACCCCATCAAATACTTATATAATTGTCACGAGAGAGAGAGAGAGAGAGAAAAAGGCGGGGGACGGGGGAGGGGGGGTTGTGACAGGGACCGCAAAAGAGGGAAGAGGGAATGAAAGCAAACAATACAAAAGCAGAAAGAACGTGGGGAGAAATGTGTGCGTATGCGTGTGCGCGTATGCGTGTGTGTGTTTTGTTTTGTTGTTATGTGTTGTGTTGAGTTGTGTGAGCGCGCGCGTGCGTCTCTGGGTGTGTGTCTGTGTACGTGCGTGCGGCGTGGTGTGTGGTGTGTGTGTCTGTGTACGTGCGTGCGTGCGTCTGTGTTGTGTTTTGTGCGTGCGTGCGTGAGTGTGTGTGTGTCTGTGTGTGTGTGTGTGGTGTGTGTGCGAGCGCGCGCACCCTGGTTAAAAGATGATGCAGCTGTTTTTTTCGACGTTTCATGTCTTGTATGTGGCTGCCCTTTTTTTTTCTTCTCGCACTTCTGTCCACACACACACACACGTCTGTTTGCTATGTAATGAGTAAGTGGGAGTGGACGTTTTTTTAATAATTAAAAAAAGAGTGAGTGGGGGTTGGGATGGAAGGAAGAAAGGAAGGAAGGAGGGGAAAGGACAGAACTGAATTGAATAGACTTGAATTTGAAGAGGGTGAGAACATAAACGGAGACATGCTTTTTAAAAAAAAAAAAAATTTTTACAACCAGTTTCTCTGTCGGGGAAGAAAAAATGCTGCACAGAAGTTTGTCTATAAGAGAGAGGAGAGAGGGGGGGGGGGAGGGGAGGAGGAGGGAGAGGGAGAGAGAGGGAGGGAGGGAGGGAACTCGAACTCGAATATTTTAATGAGGGTATATGGATAAGCCAGTGGCTTCTTTACACCAGGCCCTCGTCAAAAGTGGGGGAGAAGGGGAAGCAAGAAACAAATAAGAAAACGTTCAAATCAAATAATAGGTAGTATAGACACTTGAATAACTAAGTCAATGCATAAACAATATTCAAACAAATATTCTCTACGTGTTGTCGAGCACATTGTCTTTTCTTCTCATTCTAAAGCATATCTGCATTATTGACATACACACAGACATGGGAGAAAGAAGGGGGAGGGAGAGAGAGAGAGAGCACTCGAACTCGAACTCGAAAGATTTATTCACAAAAAGGCCATTGGCCCATGCATGAAGGGGGTTGCCGAACTGCTTAGTATTTTGGTGGGGGTAAAAGCAATAGTAACGACAAAATGTTGCTGTATAACAAAAAGTCAGTTACAAAAATATGACTTAGGATTTAAAAAAAAAAGAGAGAGAGAAGACCGGGGAGGGAGTGGGGAAAGAGGGAGGGAGGGAGAGAGAGGGGGGTGTAGAGTGGGGAGAGAGAGAGGGGGGAAGAGAGACAGACAGTAAGAGAGATTGTACACAGACGCATAGTTTAGGGAGCAGACTCACTGTATGTACAATAACACAAACACACAAAACACAAACACACAACACAAACGACAAACAACAGACAGTGTAGTTTGGGTTGACAGTCAGCGTTGGAGACGTTCTCCAAAGGCCAACTAGCCCCCAGGGCTGCAGCACACATTAATTTAAGGACCGTGCAAGTTCAGCCTCCTAGTCAGAAGTCATTAGTCGATCACAAAAGACTTAAGCTGTAAAGCGGATTTTCATATCAATATATATATATATATATAATATATATATATATATATATATATATATATATATATATATATCCTTTTGTATCGAGGATAATGGAATAAGCACTTATGTGCTTTTTTCACATCTAGTCCCCGTGTGTATGCGGTATTTTAAATACTGTCATCTGTTCCCACCGGCACACAATGGCCTACTCTTTTGAAAAGCGGAACAGGATTTAACGTGTGCGCAAGATGCTCTGCGTGCGTTCGCACTTGTTTTTCCTCACTCTTTTGTCTCAGTTATATAATTGGTCAAGTGGGGAAATAGCATCTCTTCTGAGATCCAAGTAAAGGCCATTTATCTTCAACTTCTTCTGCCTGTGTCAACACTCAAATGTGTCTGACAATGTTCGGGTTAACATTGCTATCCAGCTAAAATTGACCCATTGGCTGGACACAGACTGTATGATCTCCCTTGCATCCTTTAGATAGAAAAAAGGATCCCCAAAAACATAAGGCACAAAGATTCATTAGCCACTTATTTTCATACGCATTTTAAAGAACATTTTTTAACCACTATTATTTTTGCATAGTTTTCTTCTCTTTCTGTTTTCATCTTTCGCTGGCAGCGGTGGTAGGCCACAAAATTATCTATTTATTCTTAGGCTGGCAATAGACACTTATAAATTCTGGAGGGTGTCTTGCTGTTACCTACCACAAAGGAGGAGTAAGATTTCAAATAGTGCCGGGACCTCTGAAGAGCGCTCAACCAGGAGCCGAAACTCGAGTCAGGTCAGGCCAAAGGCATGGTCCTCACTCAAATATTCCCCTAATGCTGCCTTCAAAGTTTTATCTTGTAGTGATTTTTTTTTCTCCTCGAATCTAGGACCAAAATTAGTTTATGATCAGAATGAATTGTAATTGGTTACCTGCACTTGTTTTTCCTCACTCTTGTTGTCTCAGTTATATATATATATATATATATATATATATATATATATATTAACGACAAAAAGTAGTGAAGGAAAACTGTACAACTTATTCATCATCGCAAGAATGTTTCCAAAGATTTGAATATGAAAAGAAAAGAACATGTTATAAATGTAAAGTTTTGGATGACAGCATTAGAAACCTCTTTTTGCAATAAGGACCATTTGATTTGCCCCACCTGACTCGAGTTTCCACTGCTGGATGAGCCTTATTTTGTATATGGATGTTTAGATGGATGGATGTTTGGATGGATGTTAGAATGGATGGATGGATGGATGGATGGGTGTTTGTATGGATGGATGGATGTTTGGATGGATGGATGTTGTATATATTTTGGATGGATGATGTTTGGGGATGGAGGGATGGATGTTTGTATGGGTGGATGGATGTTGGGATGGATGGATGGATGTTTGTTTGGTTGGATGTTGTATGTTTGGGTGGATGTTTGTATGGATGGATGTTTGTTATGTTTGGGTTTGGATGTTTGTAATGGATGGATGGATGGGTTTTGGATGGTATGTTTGTATGTATGTATGTATGGATGGATGTTTGTATGGATGGATGGATGGATTGATGGATGTTTGTATGGATGGATGGATGGATGTTTGGACGGTGGATATTACATTACCCTCACAATAAGAAACTGTATAACACTTTTCTTTCCATTCATTGTTTTCTATTTATACCACGGCAGACTTCTCTGCGTGAAATTCGGGTTGCTCTCCCCTGGGAAGAACAGAGCAGAGTGCGTCGCTACAAGAGCAGCGCCACCCATTATTTTTTTTGTGTATGGTTCTTTTCTTGTCTGCAACTGTATTTTTTCCCTATCAGGATTGCTTTTGTTCTGTGTATATATTGTACCATGTGCACTAACTACAAAACGAGAGAGATCCATCACCTGGAACAAATCCTCGCTGTAACAGCCGCAGCAGCAATTAGCCTTTGATATTGATCTTGAGGCTGCACCGCTTTAAGCTTAGGAGCCGTATAGCCTATTCACTCTATGACAAAAACAAAGACACAAAACGTCATGCATACATGCACACACGAAGGCATACATACATCAATACATACATACTTGCAGTCACGCACATGTATACATATACACACACACGTAACGTTTGCGTGCGCGTGCGTGCACGTACACACAAATAAACACACGCACGCGCGTGTGCGCACGCACACACACACGTAACGTATGCGTGCGCGTGCATATACATACAAAATAAATACAGGCACGCGCCTTGCGCGCACACACCCACACACACATAAGTACTTAGGGCACACACACACAAATACACACACACACACACACACACACACACACACACACACACACCACACACACACACACACAACACACACACACACACACACATACTTACCCGTTCAAAATCACTAAATGTGCAAAAGACGTTAAACTGAAGATATCACACTCGCACACATACACATACACGCATACAACCCACGCACGCACGGACGCACACACACACAACACACACACAACACACACACACACACACACACACACACACGCATACGCACACACACACACACAACACACACACACGGGTCCGCTTTTAGGAAGAGTAGGCTGTTGTCTGCCTGTAAAAAATGGGTGACAACATTGACACAAGCCACCCAGTACACACACAGAGACTGAAGGTGAAAAAGCACACGATTTGTTTTGGTTTCATTATCCTCCCAATAAATAAAAGAAAAGAAAAATAAAACAAAATAAATAAATGTATGAATAATATTACTTCTTTTTTTTTGTAGTGGATAGACCTTAAAACGAAAACAACACACACAAATGCATTAAAGCCCCCAGCACGCACAAGCGCACCCCACACGCACGCATAGCACGCACGCACGCACACATGCAAAACACACATATCACATCACACCACACCACTACACACACACAAAACACACACACAACACACACACCACACACACCACAACACACACACACACACACACACTCCACCACCGCCACCACCACTACACCACACCACAACACAACACCTCTCATCTCTCTCCTCTCTCTTTTCTCTCCTCTCTCTCTATTCTCTCTGTCTTTTCCTGTCTGTCTGTCTGTCTGTCTGTCTGTTCTCTCTGTCTGACTGACTGACCTGAATGACTGCTATTCACAACACAGACGATAACACAAAGATCCTACAGGAAATACCATTAAAACTGCTACAAGAAATTGTTGTGTCCCCTAACTTTTTGTCAAGAATTATTGGGATTACCGAATCTTGCTATGAGAATAAGAGATCTTTAAAAAAAATTCTTTTATATCGAGGATAATGGAAAAGAATTTATGTGCTTTTTTACATCTTTCCCCGGTTTATGCGGTTTTGAAAATTCTGTCATCGTGTTCCCACCGGCACACAATGGCCTAACCAATTACAAAAAAGCGGAACAGGATTTAACAGTGTGCGCAAGATGCTCTGCATGCGTTTTTACACGGACCTCGGTTTATATAGTCTCATCCGAAGACTTTTGGTGGCGTGTGAGTCTGCACTGATGTTAACTTCAGGGAAAATATCCCCTTGAACGGGAAACGAACCGGGTAAGATGGAGCGCAATGTTCTAACCACTAGCTGTCCCGATTTCCCCCGTGGAAAGATACCGGGAAAGACTGTCAGTATAAATAGCATCCCCACCACCTGAAAATTCTATGCTAGAAATGTCCATCTTTCTATCCTCTCTTATTTCTGCCTTTATCCCTTTCTTCTATGGAGCCTGCCAGTATTAAAAATAGCATCCAAACTTCTTGGAAATTTCGTGCTAGAAATTTCCTCTGTTCTATCCTCCTTCATTTCATGCTTTTTGCCTATCTTCCCCGTCATCCCTTCCGTCTATTTTCTGCCTGCTTGTCCATTCTCCTGCCTTTTTTACTGTTTTCCTTTTTTTTTGTTACCCCAAAAGACTTAAAGATGAACACATCTCCCTACCCTAAAGTGGTTGAGTTAGGTCTGACTTGTCAGGTTCACACCGGCATGCGCGAGGCATTGCGCTAGTGACAGACAACAAATGAGCTGCTGTCTGAGCGTTCCAAGCAGAAGAGATGAAGAAGAGAAGAAGAAGAAGAAGAAGAAGATGAAGAAGTAGTAGTAGTTGTAGTAGTAGTTAGTAGTAGTAGTATATAGTTAGTAGTATAGATCCTGTTTTTGGTAGTAGTAGTTCGTAGTATGTAGTAGTTAGTAGAGTATGTAGTTGTTAGCAGCAGCAGTAGTCTGTATAGTATAGCAGTAGAAGTAGGTAGAAGTATTAGTAGTAGAAGTTTTAGTTGTTTGCAGCAGCAAGCAGCAGTAGTTGTAGTTACCATCATCATTATCGTCGTCGTCGTCGTCGTCGTCGTCGTTTCGTCGTCTCGTGAGTAGTTTGTAGTAAGTTAGTAGTTAGTATAGTTAGTAGTAAAAGTATCATTACAGCAGTAGCCGCAGCAGAGTATCGTAAGCAGTAGTGAATGCACTGAAGTTAGTGATTTTTCCCAATGATGCATGCATTGCTGGTGTAGCTGCCACAACATGTTGCAATTTGTACTTGTGCATTCGAAATGAGTCTGGTCGGGTTGTTTGCCCACCTAGTGTTCCCATATCATAATTATGAAAGGCTTTAAAGCCTGCCATGTCATTTTGCCCCGTTTGTCTCTGTCTCCGTCAGTCTGCTGTCTATCTGTCTTCTATCTGTCTTCTATCGTCTCTCTGTCTCTCTGTATCTCTGTTCTCTCATCTCTTACTCTCTCTATCTCTCTCTCTCTCTTCGTTGCCTTGTCACGGGGCTTGCTGTTTATTGATGATGTCAATTTGAAGTTTTTGTTTATGTACCCCCATTCCACGGCTTCCCATTGCATTTGGGGAAAGCTTATGCAATGAAATCATCATATCTCTCTGTCTGTCTGTTTGTCTGTACGTATTTTGGTATTTTTATACCATTCTTTTATTCCGACGATCTAATCTTTTCTTTTAAATTAAACCAAGATTTTCAAATGTATGTGTGTGTGTGTCTGCATGCGTGTATGCGTGTATGCCTGATGTGTGCATGGTGTATGCATGGTGTATGCATGGTGTATGCCTGGTGTATGCATGGTGTATGCATGGTGTATGCATGGTGTATGCCTGGTGTATGCATGGTGTATGCATGGTGTATGCCTGGTGTATGCATGGTGTATGCATGGTGTATGCATGGTGTATGCCTGGTGTATGCCTGGTGTATGCCTGGTGCACGCATCCTGTTTCTCCTCCCCCTCTCCAGGCCCCGTCTCAGGCGTGATCAGCGACTTGGTGACGCGTCGTGCGGCCATCAGGATTGGCGGAGCTCTTCTGTGCTCCGGCATGGCGGCTGCCGGTCTCTCCAATGACCTGGTCAGCGTCCTCTTCTTCCTGGGCACTGGCTGCGGTGAGTAGGCGTACCTGTGTTGGGATGGTGCGGGCAAGTAGATGACCTCCTCCCGCGCGCAATCCGAGTGATGTCTTGCTATATTGGGACACACCTGCAAACTTGTGCAGTGCTCTGTTTAAGAGCATAGTCAAACGGATGCGCTGGGCCTCATTTGTCAGGCGCTTAACGGCAGCCCAACGTTTTTTCGCTCATGTGACAAGACAACAAACAATAGTTGCTGTCTGAGCGTTCGACGGCGACGACGAAGAAGAAGAAGAATCGGGACAGAGTTGTTGTCGAAAGATGAACTTTTACCGAAGGATAGAAGGCAGAAGAAAAATGGAGACAGCTGACTGGGCATGCCTCAGCGGCTAGCATCAAAGAAGGATGTGGCTGCAACAGGGGACACTGTGTGAAAGAATGACAACTCGACAAGGCCGCACTCCACATATAAGTATTGGGCTATAATCACACTATAAAATAATTCGCTATTACGCTCAATTTGTGCAGACTTCTTACCAGTATATTCGTGAACATTCTCCCCAGTATGGATACCGGATGCCCTGTCAGTCGAAATAGCGTCTCCACCTTCTGGAAATTCTGTGCTAGGTATTCCCTCTTTTCTATCCCTCTCTTTGTTTCTGCCTTGTTCCTTTTCTTCCTGTAACGTCCTTTTTTTTCAATTTTCTGCTTTCTTGGTTCATTCTCCTGCCATAATCCCAGAAAGACTTATAAGATAACAATTATCTCCCACGCCGAGGTCGGATGCGCTAGGCCTGACTTGTCAGGCGTTTAACGGCAGTGCAACGCATTTTTGCTCATATGACAGACAGCAATAATTGCTGTCTGAGCGTTTGACAAAAGAAGAAGTAGGCATTCTGTCTAGACCAGATTCGGACTCACATCTCAATTTAATTTAAAAAAGTCTGGGGACTGATTTTTTTTCTCATAATTATAATCAACTAAATAATTATATCGCTGCACTCTTTAGTTTCAGTGCGGCAAACATGCCCGCGAAACTTCTCAAGGAATTGATCAGGAAAAACGAATCAAAAGAAAGAGAAGACGCTTTAGGGACAACGTTTCCGTTAGCGACAAACACATAACGTACTTCAATGAGAAGGAAAATGGCGTGCCCTTGACACAAGAAGATCTCGTATTAAAATGAAAAATAAAAATAAATTTGTAAAGTAAAAGAAAAAGAATGCAAACAGATCCTTTTCCTCTGGATGTAGGTGTACCGGTGTTGTGGCAAATATTTCACCTCCCTAGAAATGTTTGCGGTTCAACATGGAAAAGCTGAAGGACCCCGAAGTCGCTGAAATCTTTAAAGCTGAGATGGGGGGCAGATTTGCAGCATTGAATTTCCTCCAAGATGACATCAACAACCTCACTGAGACCTTCAGCAAGACCATTCAGGAGACAGCGCTGGAGATCCTTGGGAAAGAGAAGAAGAAGAACCAACCGTGGGTTACCAACAATATCCTGGACCTGTGCGACCAACGTAGGGAGCTAAAGCCAGTGAAGAACAAAAACCCAGAAACGGCCGAAGAGTATAGAACAGTCAACAGGTCAATCAAGAAGAAGATGACTGAGGCCATGGGGAACTGGATGTCAGAACAATGCTCCAAGGTTGAGAAGGCAATGGCGAAAGGAGACAGCAAAGAGGCGTACCAGACCATCAAGATACTAACCAAGTCCCAGCAGCCAAAGACCTCCGTTATTGAAGACAAAGAGGGGTCAGTCCTTACAGAGAGCGCCACTATCATGAAGAGATGGACAGAATATTGCAGAGACCCTGTACAACTACAAGCTGAAGGCTGATCCGAACAAACTTCACGAGCAAGATCCCAGAACCATCAGATCCTGAAAGCACACAGGTGCTGGAGGAAGAGGTAGAAGAAGCAGTAAGATCCCTGAAAGGAGGCAAGTCACCAGGGATTGACAACATCCCGGCTGAGCTCATCAAGAACGGAGGCCCAAGATGATCAAGGCATTAACAATCATCTGCCAACGCATCTGGACCAGCAAAGAGTGGCCTGAACAGTGGACCCAATCCATCATAGTTCCACTTCCAAAGAAGGGAGACCTGAAGAAGTGCCAAAATTACAGAACAATCAGTCTGATAAGCCATCCAAGCAAAGTTATGCTACGCATTGCCTTGAACAGACTGAAACCACAAGCAGAAGAAATCCTATCAGAAGAACAGGCAGGATTCAGACCAGGTCGAAGCACTGTCGAACAGATCTTCAACATCAGAATGCTCATAGAGAAGCATCTCCAACATCAGCTACAGCTCTACAACAACTTCATTGACTTCAAGAAGGCCTTCGATCGAGTGTGGCAAAAAGCTCTGTGGCAAGTCATGAGAGACTATAGCTTCGACGAGGACCTGATTCAAGTCATCCAGGCGCTGTATGACAGCTCCCACAGTGCAGTCCTCATGGGTGGAGAAATCGGGGAGTTCTTCCGGACTTCAGTTGGAGTTCGACAAGGCTGCCCGCTATCCCCCGTTCTTTTCAACGTGTTCCTGGAGAACATCATGCAGGAGGCCCTCCTTGGCTTCAAGACCACAATCACAATAGGAGGAAGGCCAGTCTGCAATCTTCGATTCGCAGACGATATTGATTTTCATGGGCCGCAGTGAAGAAGAACTCCAGGATCTCACCACAAGACTGGAAACATCAGCCAATGCCCACGGTATGGAGATCAGCATGGAAAAGAGCAAGATCCTAGTAAACAGTTCCACACCGACCACTCCCACCAGCATCAAGATGAGTGGTGAGACACTAGAGGAGGTGGAAACTTTCAAGTACCTTGGAGCAGTCATCACTAAAGAAGGCACGAGCACACAAGAGGTGAAGATCAGACTTGCTGTGGCACTCTCCTCCATGACTAAGCTGGCGAAAGTGTGGAGAAACCACAACATCAGAACCCACACTAAGGTCAGACTCTACAAGGCACTCGTCACCATCTACTGCCTTGTACAGCTGTGAAGCATGGACACTTACTGCCGATTTAGAACGTCGCATTCAAGCCTTTGAGATGAAGTGCCTCAGGCGGATCCTGAACATCACCTACAGTGACCGCAAAACCAATGACTACGTCTGGCAGCAGATCGAGGCACTGGGTGGCAAACAAGAACCATTGCTAGATACAGTCAAACGGAGGAAACTGAAGTGGGTTTGGCCACACAACAAGGCATAACAGCCTGTCAAAGGCAGTCCTGCAGGGAATGGTGGAAGGAGCAAGGAGGCAGGGACGACCAAGCAAAAGCTGGATATCCAACATCAAGGAGTGGACCGGCCTCACTGTACCAAGCCTCCTGAAAACAGCCCAGGACAGAACCATTTGGCGATCTACTTGCAGCGTCCGTGCGGGTACCCCAACGGTTGTCCCGACCAAGGGATGAGTGAGTGAGTGAGAAATGTGACTCCCTGGCGCTGTAGCTTTACCAAGTTGTACGGCCCGTGAGAGGAGCTGGAAAGGTAACAAGGTCAAGGTGGTCCCCTGACCTATAAGGTCGTAAGGGAGCGAGACGTCAGAGACCTCAACTTCTCTTAAAGGCCAGCATATTGAGGGCAGAGGCGTCCATCTCCTCTCCCTCGCTGCTTTACCTTCCCTGACCCTAAAGAGGGCAGGTACTCCATTTACAGGTGGGTGGACTGAGGGACTGTACTGAACTGAAGCCAAGGTGGCGCAAACGGTCACCCATCCAAGTGGTAACCACGCTCGACGCTGCTTAACTTGGCTGGGGGAAAAGCGAGTGTTCCGACCACTGAGCTATCCCGTCCCCTGCGTGAAAAGGACAGGCCAGTACTTTTCCCAAACACATCTGACGGTGTAAAAAGCGAACGAGAGAAGAAGAAGAAGAAGAAGAAGAAGAAGAAGATTCGTGGCGTATTAACTTTTTCTTTTTTTTTGAAAGAACTGACGCGAACTTTACTTCTCACTTGGAAAATATCATCCAAATCTGCAGTAATCTGATATTTCGAGTGTTTATTTCTAGTTTGTTAGTTTGTTGGGTTGTTGTTGTTTTTGTTGTTGTTGTTGTGGGGTTTGTTTTTTTTTGGGGGGGGGGGCGCGAGTGAGGTATGACACAGCCGGATAAAATGCGTTTTACAATGTAGAGAATTTCAAGCGGTTTTCTGTTTGTTTGTTTGTTTGTGTACGTGTGTGTTTGTGTGTGCTACATATATTCCATATATAATTATTATTATTTATTTGTTTGTTTATTTTGTTCCTTGGCTAGAGCTCCGAGGTTCACCAATGGTGAGATTTTGCGTATGAGACCGCTTCTCCCACTCCCCTCACACACACACACACAAACACACATACACAGACACACACTCACACACACACATACACAGACACACACATACACACACACATACACAGACACACACACACACAAACACAGACACACACACACCCCACACACACAATACACACACACACACACACACACACACAGACAGACACACACACACACACACACACACACACATACACGACACACACACACACAACAGACACACCACACACACACAAACACACACACACACCACACACACATACACACACACACACATACACACACACACACACACACACCACATACACAGACACACACAAAACACACAACACCACACACACACACACACACACACGCACGCACGCACCACGCACTACACACCATTAGGACAGAATTCCGACGTACACACCCTCGTACAACAAATAACCACACCGTTCCTACACACCCACGAAACACACCTTACCAAGAAGACAAACGTATTAAATACGTGCGCGCAACAACCTGCATTCGCACATGAGATTCGATTTATACTCATCAACTTAGACATTCAGAAGAAACGAGGCGGATGGAACCCTTAGAAACTCGACAACGGGGTTTTTTTGTTCATCGTGAACGCTAACATCCTGCCATTCCACCTTGTTTCAACGTTTCCCTTCTTCACCTATCCCTAGTCCCTGACTGTGGTAGGAAGGGGAAAATGGGGAAAATGGCAACCAAAACCCCACTCCCGCGGTCTCTGCTTTGTTTGCAAATCGTTCCATCAAGCCACCCTTTTCCCCCTTGTTTCTTTCCCGTTTCCCCTTCCCCTCTTTATCTATCCCCTAGTCCTTGACTGTTTTTGGGGGGACAACACTGGAGACATGTTCAACCAGCTTCCTCCGCTCCCTTCAGTTTGCTTTCGTCAAAATTTCAACTCAGGAGCTCTTCTAATTTGGGCCTCGATGCGTTTTTATTCTGTCTGTTTTCTACTTCCCCCTTGTACGTTTGTTCTCTGTAGAGATACAAAGTCCTTGGCCATTCACAATTCAGTTGTCGTGCCCGTCTACTTTCAGTTTGGTTTTTTTGTCCCCCCTTCCCACCCACCCAGCTCTTCATAATTATAGTCCATGGCTTTTTTAATTTGTGTTCATTTCGTCCCCTTATAGGGGATTTGTCTGCGTAAATGGAGTCTCCCCAAAGATCCATTCGACATTGACAGAAACCAATTTTGTTTTCCTTCTCACTTTCAATGTATAAAATATTTCCTACAGAGTGTGTTGTCTTTCTACAGAATTTCGCCAGCGCAACCTCCCTTGTGCTGATTAGTGCGCTACTAGAGGAGTTTAAAATGGTTTATTTATCCGAACAACTTTAAGTCACCACTATTTGTCCTAAAATTCGGCTGGGGGGGGGGAGGGAGAGAGCGGGCGTTTGCCACAAGGCATCCCACCTCCCATAAGTTTACTTTTCCTGTCTGGGAAACCCTATATTGTTTCCCTTAACACTAGAGTGGCCTCATGAAAAGTTTCTATCTAAAAGAACCTCATGAAGTCAGTCCGAAAAACTCTCATGCGAAGTTCTTTCGTCGCTAAAATGAGGAGTTTCACCGGGAAACCCCCGGGTTTATTGTCCATTCAGAAAAACTGTACCAGTTCACCAACTCAGGATAATGAATCGAGGTGGGTTTTCTTTAAGACGGAGGGGAGATTTCGCTCAACACGGGATCCTGAAGCCCACCCAAAATTTCATTCCTAACTGGAAGAACCCTCACACAAAGTTCATTCAGCCAGAAAGAACCCTCACAAAAGTTTTTCTTAAGAACCCATCATTTTCAAAGCATTGCATGGAAAAACCCTCGCAAAGTTTCATCCGAAAGACCCTCAACAAAGTTTTATCCAAGTAAAGAACCCTTCACAAAGTTGCATTCCAAGCTCGGAAAAACCCTCACAAAGTTTCATTCCAAGCTCAGAAAGAACCCTCACAAAGTTTTTCTCAAAGAACCCTCACAAGTTTTCAACCCAAGCCTGCAGGAAGAACCCTGCCCAAAATTTTTCTAAGCTCAGAAAAAACCCTCACAAAGTTTCATTCCAAGCTCAGAAGAACCCTCACACAAATTTATTTCCAAAACTCGGGAAGAACCCCCACAAATTAGTTTTTTTTTCAAAAAAGTTTTTTCTCTACCGCACTGGAAAAAAACCCTTCGAAAGTTTTTGCAAAGCTCAAAATACCCTCACACAAGTCTTATTCCAACACACAAAACCCACACCACAAATGCAACCAACTCAAACACACAAACCACAACTCACAAAGTAAACATACACATCAAACAACCTGCAAACCCCCACCAAGTTTTAAAACCTAACCTCAAAACCCTCAAAAAGTTTTAAACTAAGCTCAGAAAAGAATCCCTTACAAGTTTAAATAACCTGGAAAGAACTCCAGCAAAAGTTTAATTCCAGCTAAAAAACGCTGACAAAAGATCTAAACTCAGAACCTTACAAATTTTTTAGTGTTTTTTTTGACAAGAAATCTCTTGTCTTTCTACCGCTGAAAAAAAGCTCGAACCCAGACAGCAGAACCAAAGACCCCACATCAGACCATAACAGACAGACAGGAACAAGACATAAAACAGAGATACGAAACAAAACAAACACACACACAGACAACAGACACATACCACACACACATCACACATACACACAAAACAACACACAAGCAAACACACAACAACCAACACACATAGAGACAAAATGCGAAAAACAAGTAGACAGACAATCTCGAGCTTATGAGAATTTGGGTGGTTGGTTGTGTGTGTGTGTGTTGTGTGTGTGTTGTAATGTGTGTAATGTTTTTGTGCTCGTCACTGGTGTGTGTGAGTGTTGTAGCGGCTAGTGGGTGAGGTGTGTTATTATTTTCAGCTGAGTAAGTGTGTGTGTTGAAATTACCATGTTTACCCAAATGAGGATGGTTTTTTTTCGTAAGAATGTTACTTTGACAGAGAATCACAAAGTTGCAGTCACCTTTTTACTGTTCTAAATTTTTAATGTATCCATTTTGTTGTTACAAAATACATAATTTATGCATGACAGCAATTAAATAATAGACAATAACAACAAGGGGCATAGACATATATAACTGAAAGGTTTAAAAGACATACACGCACATGATTAGATACAGCAGCATACAAACATACATAGAATAACATACAGACAAAATAATACAACAACAACAAATACAAAAGACATACAGACACAGATAAGATACAAAATACATAAAACATCTAAGTTTGACACACAGATCCACACATATGATTGGATTTTTGCAGTGTGTTTTACTATGACACGTTTTCTTATTTTTCTGTGCTACACGTGCATACTGTTGCATTTTTATATATATGTCACAGTACATACTACGTGTACAAAACATGCATGTAGTCATCATCATTTCTATCATGTATTCGTATTCATATATACACTTACGCATTTTTTGTGCGCAACGTTGAAGTCTTTGTGTATCCCTTCCAATGATACTGTATTTATTTCAATGACCAAAGAATATTTAATGTGTCAGTCATCTGGTAGAATGTTTGAGTATAAACTGTTATATATTAGCATACAGCTTAACAATTGTCGATCAATCTTCCCCATATCCTTAACTGAAACGGTTATAGTTCGTTATTCCGCATTCTGCCTATTGCATACATGCATGCATACATACAAATAATAATATTTATAATATTCATATATCAGTCATACATATATAATCATACGTTACATACATTTTAAACAGCAGGCATAATGACCACAGATTACATACTACTACTACATACATACACACACACACTCACCCCACACCAGACATACAGACATGACATCACACATCAACTACATACATACTACATACATACATATCTACATACATACCTACATACAACATTATATCACTAACATTCTTACATCATCGTACATACATACATCATTGGTATCTGTGTCGTTGTCATGTGTGTTGTTGTGTGTGTGGTTGAGCTTTTGTCAGCGCAGCGTTGAGTGGATGTGTTTGTTTGCTGTATGTATTGTGTTTCGTGCGTGCCAAGATGTTAGTGTGTAGTGTGTCGAGGAAGGGTGGGTGCGTCCCTTTACTGGTTATTTAAGTTATTTACATGACTGTTGCAATTAGTTGATGCCCAACCCCCATTGATTTCCTCTGCAAATCACGCCCCCCCTACTATCCCTCCCCATGTATTTTATTCACTATATCGCATGCAGCTCGTCGTTGTCATCTGCATTGCCACATTCATCATAACCCCTTTTGACGAGTTTTTTAAGATTCATTATCTTTACATGTCCCTGAGTCGTGTTATCTCCGATTTAATAGGGGTGGGGATTTTCTATTATTTACCACCACCACTTCAACCTTCAATGCACCTACCAATCGTTTTAATTTATTTATTATCTTACGACCACCAATTACCACTCAACTTTTTTCACCAGTCCCCATGCACCAATTTTTCATCCTACCCAGCACATCAAACGGCCATCAAAAGCAACTTACGTTGCGAAGTGTGTTGTTCATTGACGTGGGGGCCAGAGTGGAGGTGTATGAGTGGCTTTCTCCCTTGGTCCCTTTACGCTTGTGTTTTGTGTGTATGCTATACTCTCTGCTAGGGGCGTGCTTTCACATTGTGTGTTGGCCCTGGGTGGTGGCCTTTTAAGCTCTCAGTGCTGTCCATGACTTGGTGTGAGAATGAGGTGGATGTCACGGCGCATCTCCATATTAAATTTCTGCAATTGAAACGCAAGCTGCTTCCTGTTTATCATCGCGAATAGCGCAAACATAAACTGAATAAAGACTTTTTTCATTCATCACGTTTTACCCTTTGACCCGTACGGGATGGTCTCCCTTCCAGTTCATGACCGGTCAAATTCATTCCCACAGTCCAGACACTGGGTTCGATTTCTGGCGGTGCTAGGGCCATTAGGGGTGGTGGATTATCTTTTTGTGGATGGGCGGAGGTCAACTTTCTGCAGTCCTGCCCCGGAGATCGTGTTGTATTTAGTGTAGGTATTGGTTTATTTGTATGTATAGTAGCCTAATCGTATGTTTCATGGGGTGTGTGTATGCAGGTTTGTGTATGTAGGCATGTTCCAGGCAATGGTTCTGTTAAAAACGGGGTTGTTAAGGTGTAGGCAGTTGGTTTGAGTGTTGCTAGGGGTGGTTGTAGTGGGGTGGTGGTGTGGTGTGTATGGAGTGGTTTGGGATTGCGGTGAGAGTGTAATGACTTGTAAGTGTGGTTTAGTGAGTGTGTGTGGTGTAGCAGTGTTGATGGAGGTGTGAGTTGGTTGTGTATGTGTGTATTGTGTGGTGTGTGTGGTGTGTGTAGTGTAGTTTGTCACGTGAGTTATGCAGTTGGCTGGGTGTGTGTGGAGGATGTATATGGGGTTTTGGTAGTGTGGGTGTTTTGTTTTGTGTAGTTCAGGTATGGATATGATTATGTGTTTGAGTCGTCGTGTGTATGGGTGTTGTATTGTGATCTGTGGGGGGAATGGCTACTTAGAAATCGGGAACAGATTTTGTGTGGGATGTTGGTGCGTTGAAGGGGCCTCTTTTTTTTGTCACGAGTGGATGTGGTGCGTGGCGGCTGCGCTGCGTATGCGTATGTGGCGCGGTGTGTATGGTTCAATATTAGGAAGTGTTTCTGTGATGATCGCCCTGGCGTTGCTGGGATGTGGAGTGTGTATTAGTGCCTGGCTGATTGTGGATGGGAACGGAGGGTATATGGTTTGCATGTTGGTCAGCCTTGGTGCCTCCGAATACGTTGTTGTTTGGAGGTGTTTTAGTGTAGGTGGGGTGTTAGTTGTGTTGTGTGGAGGGGAGTGAGGGTGTATGGTGGTGTTTATAGTGGTAGTTGGTGTGTGTTTGGGGTGGTGTGTGTGTGGGTGTGGTGTGTGTGTGTGGGGGTGGTGGTGTTGGAGAGTGAGTGGGGTGTGTGTTTGGGAGTGGGGTTTGGGGGGTGTTGTTTGGGTGTTGGTGTTGTGTTGTAGTGTGGGGGGGGGTTTTGGGGGGGGGGGGGGGGGGTGGGGGGGGGGGGGGGGGGGGGGGGTTTTGGGGGGGTGTAGTGTGGTGTGTGTGTGTAGTGTGGGTGTTTGTGTTTGTGTGTAGGGTGGGTGTTTGTGTTTTGTGTAGGGGAGTGTGGTGTGTGGGGTAGTGGGGGTTTATTTGTGTTTGTGTGTAGTGTGGGTGTTTGTGTTTGTGTGTAGTGTGGGTGTTTGTGTTTGTGTGTAGTGTAGTGTGGTGTTTGTGTAGTGTGGGTGTTTGTGTTTGTTTTGTAGTGTAGTGTGGTGTGTGTGTAGGTGGGTGTTTGTGTTTGTGTGTAGTGTAGTGTGGTGTATGTGTGTAGTGGGGGTGTTTGTGTTTGTGTGTAGTGTGGGTGTTTGTGTTTGTGTGTAGTGTAGTGTGGTGTGTGTGGGTATTTGTGGGTGTTTGTGTTTGTGTGTAGTGTTGTGTGGTGTGTGTGGGTTTTTGTGGGTGTTTGTGTTTGTGTGTAGTGTAGTGTGTGTGTGGGGTGTGGGTTTTGGGGTGTTTTGTGTTGTGTGTAGTGTAGTGTGGTTTTGTGTGGGTGTGTGTAGTTTTAGTTGGGTGTTTGTGTTTGTGTGTAGTGTAGTGTGGTGTGTGTGGGTAGTGTGTAGTGTGTGTGGGTGTTTGTGTTTGTGTGTAGTGTAGTGTGGTGTGTGTGGGTTTTTGTGTGGGGGGGGGGAGGGGTGGTTGGGGGGGGGATGGTAGTGTTGTGTGTTTGGAAAGGGTGTAGTGTGTGTGTGTTAGGGGGGGGGGTAATGTGTGTGGTGTAGAGTATTTTGTGTGTATGGTGTGTGTGTGTAGTGTGTGTTGGAGTGTGTGTGTGGAGTGTGGGTAGTGTTGTGTAGTGTGTGTAGTCAGTGTGGTGTGTTGTGTGTGTGTGCGTTTGTGTGTGTGTGTGTGTGTGGAGTGTGTGTAAAGTGTGTATGGTGTGTGGTTTAGTGTGTGATAATTTTGTGTAGGTGTGTGTGTTTTAGTGTAGTTGTGTGTGTAGTGTAATTGTGTGTGGTTTGCGGTTGTGTCTGTGTGAGTGTTGTGTGTGTTGTTGTTCTTCAATTTACTGTGTATTAACTTTAAGTAATATTAGAGTGTTTTAGTGTGTGTGTAGTGGGGTGTGTGTGTTGTCATTCTTCAATTTACTGTCTATTAACATTAAGTAATATTAGAGTGTTTTGTAGCGTGTGTGTGTGTGTGTGAAGTGTATGTGTGTGTGTTGTAGTGTGTAATGGGTATGTATGTGTGTGAAGTATGTGTGTGTAGTGTGTGTGTAGTGTGTGCATATGTGTGAAGTATGTGTGTAATGTGTGTGTAGTGTGTGCATGTGTGTAAAGTATGTGTGTGGGTAATACGTGTGTTTTAGTGTGTGTGTTGTTGTGTGTGTGTGTGTGTGTGTGTGTGTGTGTGTGTGTGTGTGGTGTGTGTGTGTATGTGTGTGTGTGTGTGTGTGTGTGTGTGTTGTGTGTGTGTGTGTGGGAGAGAGAGTTAAAGGGGTGTTTAGTTTGCTTGGGGTTGTTTTGTTTGAAAGCTGGAAGTTTACATCCAACACTTGCCCGAAGTCGGAATATAGCTACCTTAGTAAAGGTAAGGTGTTCCAGAAACTTATGCACTCGTTGGGGAGAAAAAGGTCAGAGCATCGACATTCATTTTATATGTGGTGGCTTTCCCCGTTGGGGATGCCGGGGCCCTGTCAGTATCAACAGCATCCCCACCTTCTGGAAATTCTGTGCTAGGACTTCCCTCTTTTCTATCACTTCTCTTTGTTTCTGCCTTGTTCCTTTTGCTTCCCGTCACCTCCTTCTTGTCTATTTTCTGCCTTCTCGGTCCATTTTCTAACCTTTTCTTTTCCCAAGAAAAACTTAGAATATAATGATTCTCTACCAGGCCTGAAGTCGGATGCGCTGGGCCTGACTTGTCAGGCGCTTAACGGCAGCGCAACGCATTTTGCGCTCATTTGACAGAAAACAATAGCTGCTGAGTGTTCAAAGAGGAGGAGGAGGAAAAGAAGAAAAAGAAGAAGAAAAAGAAGAAGAAGAAAGAAGAAGAAGAAAGAAGAAGAAGAAGAAAAAGTAAGAAGAAGAAGAAAAAGGGAAGAAGAAGAAGAAGAAGAAGAAGAAGAAGAAGAAGTAAGGAGAAGAAGAAGGAGAAGAGAAGAAGAAGAAGAAGAAGAAGAAGAAGAAGAATTAAGACACAGACGAAGAAGAGGATAATGATGATGATGATGATGATGATGATGATGATGATGATGATGATGATGATGATGATGATGATGATGATGATTAATTAAGACAAATACGATGAAGAAGAAGAGGAAGAAAGAAGAAGAAGAAGAAGAAGAAGAAGAAGAAGAAGAAGAAGAAGGAAGAAGAAGAAGAAGAAGAGAAGAAGAAGAAGAAGAAGAAAAGAAGAAGAACAAGAAGCAGAAGTAAAATAAAAACCAGAAGAAAAAGAACAAGAAGAACACCACGCATCTCACACAAACTTCACAATCCAAACACCACCACCACCCCACCCAACCACCCAAACCCAGCCACCCCCCACCCACCCACCTCCAAAAAAACCACCCCAAAACATCGTAAACCATCCATCCATCCGTACATCCAGCCATCCATCCATTCCTTTCTTTTTCTCTTCTGCCAGATCTGCGTGTTGGGCGCCCTCTACTTCACAGGCACCCCTGTTTCACGTGCGGTTCCCCCCCACCCGGAAACCCTTACTGCACACAACAACGACGACGACCACCCAGCTGTGGAAGCCTTCCAGCCTGCAAACACAGACCCCACTCCACAAGACGCAGGGAAATCCAACCCCCCCACCATCACCAAACCCCCCAAAGGAATCCGTAACTCAAAGAAGAACTCAGTAGTAACGGCCCCCCCAAATCGTTTACAGGGTAGAGTCCGAGGTGGGAAAACAGTGGAAGAGGGGTTACGATGAGGATGATGGTGATGAGGATGATGTTGTGATGGTGGTGACGCGATAATGACGTTGCTGTTGATCGCAGTCCTTTGGTGGTTGGTGTGGGGTCGGGGGATAGCTCTGAGGGCATTCTGACCGGCGTGGACTATCTTGCCAAGACTGCCGACAAAAACGGCAACAGCGTGACTCTCAGGCTGCAAGATGTCGAGGTTATGGAGGAAAAGGAGGAAGAAGAAGAAGGAGGAGGGATGGTACCAGAAGAAAAGTTCAGGTAAGTCTTGGTTTATTTCATTTTTATATTTTAAAAAAATCAATAATAATGGAATCAGCTCTCATGTGCTTTTTTTTTTTTAATTGTTGTGAATATCTAGTCATCGTATGCTTTAGAGTTTTTGTAAAATGTTGTTAATCCGTTTCCACCGCACGAGAACAAAATGGCCTAAACTCTTCCGAAAGGTGGAACATGTCTTTAAAGTGTGCGCAAGATGTTCTGCGTGCGTTCAACACGTGGAGCTCGATTTATAATCTTCCTTTTTCTTTTTTTGTTCCAACACTCAAGACAGCAGGCAAAATATTGTCGTATGTTATATGAAGCAAAAAATACGTTTTTGCTGCCGTTAGCGCCTGACAAGTCAGGCCCAGCGCATCCGACTTCGGCTTGGGACAGAATTGTATCTTCTAGGTCTTTCTGGGTTTAAAAAAAAAGGAGGAGTATGGACCAAGAAGGCAGAAAATAGACACAAGGAGGTGACAGGAAGAAAAAGGAACAAGGCAGAAACAAAGAGAGGGATAGAAAAGAGGGAATTTCTACAAAGAATTTCCAAAAGGTGGGACGCATTTATATTACAGGTCCCCCGGGATGCATTTCCATGGGGCAGTTTTATAATCTCATCCAAAGGATATTTTTAGGGAAATGGAGAGTCAGCACTGTTTTTAACTCCAGGGGGGAAATCCCCTTGAACGGGCGTCTATGACTCGAACCCGGGCCATCAAACTACTACCACTAGAATCCTAGAGAAAGCTCACCTGATGGCTAGTGGACTCTCTCTCTTCTCTCTCTCTCTCTCTCTCCCCTCTCTCCTCTCTCTCTCTCTCTCTCACACACACACACACACACACATACATACACACATGCAGAAGACGACATACATACAGACACACACACACCATACACTTGTTGTGAAGGTACGTAAGATTGAAGACCACCACACACCCCACATACAACAAGACAAAAGTGCACACACACACAACACGCACGCACATACACAACACACACAGACAAACACACACACACACACACACACAAAACACATACACACACTCAGACACCACACAATCACACACAGACAAACACACACACACACCATATACGCACACACATACACAATAAAACCCCAGACAAACACACACACACACACACTTACACACATACATACAGACACACACACAGAGACAAACACACAGACACACACACATACACACACAGACCAACACACACACACACACACACACATGCATACACACACAGACAAACACACACAGACACACACACATCCAACATACACACACGACACACAAACACACACAGACAAACACACGCATATACACACATAATAATAATGTATGGAATTTATATAGCGCTGAATCTTGTAAAGCAACAAATCAAAGCGCTCAGATTTCATTTCATACCACTTTAAGTCACGACAGATTTCTCTCCGTGAAATTCGGGCTGCTCTCCCCGGGGAGAGCGCGTCGCCACAAGAGCAGCGCCACCCTTTTTTTTTCTTGTTCCTGTCTGCAACTGTATTTGTTTCCCTATCAGAGTGGCTTTTTTCTTAGAATTTTGCCAGGGACAACTCTCTTGTTGCCGTGGGTTCTTTTACGTGCGCTAAATAATTACGTGTAACACACGGGACCTCGGTTTATCGTTCATCCCAAAAAACTAGCGCCAGACCACCACTCATGGTCTAATGGATGGGGGAAAAGTTTCCCGGTCCAAACGGGGTACAAACCGCCGCACCCCTTCAGACCCCGGGCTTTTCGCTTTTAGACAGGCGCGTTACCTCTAGACCACCGATCCACCGCACACACAAACACACACACACACACACACACACACACACACACACACACACACACATGACACACACACACAGACACACAACACAGACACACACACACACACATGCATACACACACAGACAAACACTCAACACCAGACAACACACGCATATAACACATATACGCACACACAAACACACACACAGACACACACATACACGCACACACATACACAACACACACAGACAAAAACCCCATAAAAATACGCACAGACCCCACACACGGACATACACAACACACACGCACATACACAAACACACATACACAACACAACCACACACACACACACACACACACACAAATACTCACACCCCAGACAAACACACGCACACACATAACACACACATATGCAGACATACAGAGAGACAGACAGACAAACACACACAAACACAACACAGAGTCAGACAGATAGACGGACAGAGAGCAGAGACAGAGCACAGACAGACACGCGCACGCACACACACCACACACACACACACACACACACACACACACACACACCCCCAAACACACATACACGTCGCAGACAGGAAGTAGGCAGACACACACCAAACACACACACACCACACACACACCCCCACAACACAAACAACACACAAAACAAAAAAAAAACCCAAACAAAAACCCAAACCAACCAAACCAAAACAAAAAAGTTCCTCAAAGGGCTATGTGACCCTTTCTTTTGTCCCCCCAAAGGATGAGTTCGGGCCTCTCTGCTTTGTCCCCCTTTCGGTGGCTTGGGCCCCCCCCAAAATTTCCCCGTTTTTTCCCCTCCACGGACGGGGGGGGTGTGGTTTGGGTTTGGGGGGGGGGGGTGGTGGGGGGGGGGGTGGGGGGGTGGTGGGGGGGGGGGTTTGGGGGTTGGGGGGGTTGGGGGGGGGGGGGGGTTTTGGGTGGGGGTGGGGGGGTTTTGGGGTTAGGGGGGGAGGGGTTGGGGGGTGGGGGTGGTTGTGTGGGGGTGGTGGTTGGGTGGGGTGGTGGTTTGGGTTTTGTTGGTTTGGGTGGGTTTATTTGGTTGGTTGGGGTGGGGGGGGTGGTTGGTGGTTTTGGGGTGGTGGGGGGGGTGGGGTGGGGTTGGTTGGTGGGGGTTGGGGGTTGGAGTGGGGTTTGGTGTTTGAGGGGTGATGGTGGTTGTGGGGGGTGGGGTGGTGGGTGGTATTTTTGGTTGTTGTTTGAGGGTTAGTTGGGGGGTGGGGGTGGTTTGGGTTGTTTTGTGGTTTTGGGGTAGTGTGGTTGGTTTTGGGTTGTTGGTTTTTGTGGTGGTGTTGTGGAAGTGGTGGTGTTGGTGGTGTTTTTGGGGGTTTGGTGGGTGGTGGGGGTTTGTTTTGTTGGTGGTTTTATTGGGGTTGGTTTTATGGTGGTGGGTGGTTTGGGGGGAGTTGATGGGGTTTGGGGTGGTTTGGTAGTTGTGGGTTATGGTGGTTGTGGTTGGTGGTGGTGGTTTTGTTGGTGGGAGGGTGTTGATAGTGGTGTGTTGATGGGGGTGGTCGTGGTGGTGGTTGGGGGTTTTGGGTTGTGGTGGTTGATTTTGGTGGTGGTGGTTGGTTGGTGGTGGGGGGGGGGGGGGGTGTGGCGGTGTTATGCTGTTGTTGTTGTGTTCATTTTCCCCATATATACTCCACTTTGCAGTTACTGCTACCATCACTTGATTTATACTTTTTGTGCTGTGTCTCTTCTCTGTTGCTGCTGTACTATTTACAACCACTTTGTGCTACTTTTTACTGCTGCTACAACTAGGTATACTACTACTAAACTACATCTATACTATTATACAAATACTATACTATTACTACAACTACTACTACTACTAACTACTTCTACATAACTACTACTACTACAACTACTTCAACTACTACAACTACTACAACTACTATACTACAACTACTACTACTACTTATACTTTCTACTACAACTACTACTACTACAACACTACTGCAAACTACTACTACTACTATTATCTAATTACTACTACTACTGCTACAAACAACTACACCCGATTCCATACACAACAAGTGCAACGTTCTAGTCTGAAAGAAATCTAATTCAATTCTGCACACACTGGATAGAACACTATTTGCTTTAATGCAATTTCTATGTACACTTACTTCTACTATACTACTACTACAACTAATACAAACTACTACTTACTACAACTACTACAACTTACCTACAACTAAAACTACTTACTACTCAACTATACTACAACTACTACCATAACGATGATTATTGTTTTGTTGTTGTGGCTTCTGCTGTTAACAATGACGATGTCGCGACGGACGATGATGATGATTGAGTTAATACTGTGCTGCTGCTGCTGTTGCTGCTGATGATGATGATGGATTGATGAAAACGGTGATAAGTAATGATGATGACCAATCTGCAGGTGTGTTGTGACGATATCATGGCACATTACAACGTCTGCTGTTACTTGTCAGGTAAGACCCATTCTCTTTTTGAAGGTAGATAATATTGTTTCCTCTTCACATGGTACTCTTGACAATAGCCGATCCGAGTGGTAACACCGTTTTAACTTCAAGCCCTCCTCGAGTCGTAAAGTCGTGGGTTTGAATTTCTGACAGCGGGGTTGATGAATCTATGGATGGGGATTTATTTTTTTGTTCCTTTTTACGATAAACTTCGGTCAACTACAAGTGCAGACCTGCCAGTGCTCTCAATTCCCTCTCCTCGCATGTTTATAGACAAGCAGAAGATCCAAGCATACACGTTTAAGTTCCCCCCTTAAGTGCATGTCAGGGGTCGGTGGAGTTAGGAAAACAAAAACAATTCCCAGGTATGAATCCTGTATAAAAAAACGAAAGAATGAGCTATTTTAAAGTCGGAATAGAAGAAGACTCTGAAGAAGATCAGAAGAAGAACAAGACTCAGAAAGAAAGAAGGACTCAGAAGAAGACTCAGAAGAAATGAATCAGACGAAGATCAAGAAGAAGAAGAAGAAGAAGAAGAAGAAGAAGAAGAAGCGAAAGAAGAGAAGAAGAGTGAAGATGTGAAGAAGATGAGAGGAGGAGGAGGAGGAGGAGGAGGAGGAGGAGGAGGAGGAGAAGAAGAAGAAGAAGAAAGAACAGAAAGAAGAAAGAAAGAAGAATAAGAAGAAGAAAATGGAATTTGTTTTATAGCGCTATCGCTATATCTTTGCACCAGACAATCAAAGGAGGAGGATGAACACTAAGAGGAAGAATGCAAGATTAGAAAAGCGGAGGAGGAGGCTTAAAGAAAAGAGGAGGAGGAGGAGGAGGAGAAGGGGAAAATGAGGAAGAGCAGAAAAAAAGAGGGAGGAGGAGGAAGAGAGGAACGAGCAGAGAAGGAGGGAAGAAGAAGAAAAGAGAAGAGAAGAAAAAGTAGAAGAGGAAGAGGAGAAAGAGGAAGAAGAAGTAAGAGCGAGGAGGAGGAAAAGAAAAAGAGAGGAGCGAAGATAAGATAAAGACGAGGAGGAAAAAACAGGAAGAGGAGTAGAGAAACAGGAAGAGGAGGAGAAAAGAAGGAGAAAGAGAAAGGAATTGGCGGTGGAAGAAGAGAGGAGGAAAAGAGAAAGAGAAGAAGAAAAGGATGAAAGAGAAAATAAATATGAGCAGGAGAAAAGGAAGGATTAAGGGGGGAAAGGGAGGGGGAGGAGGAGGAGGAGGAGGAGGAGGAGGAGGAGGAGGAGGAGGAAGTGGAGGTGAGAGAGGAGCGAGGGGAGGAGGATAAGGGGAAGAAAACGAAAAACCTGACCAAAAGAAACAACGTTAAAACAAGACAATGAACGCGCGTTAAAAACAAAACAATGTACACTAAAAAAACCAAACAAAACAGTAAAACACACAACACCCACTCAGTCTAGTTGGTTTTTCACAATGGTTTGTTTTCCCTTTATTTGAACTGAATACCATGTTGTCAATCACACCACAAGAAAACGATGATAGGGCAAGTCTTTGCTTATTATGATTTAATAAAATTCGGTATGTGTTAGCTTACAGCTTAAAGACAGCGGCATAGGATTTGTCGGCAAAGCAAGAGTACAAATTCATAGAACGGACCATTTATTTTATATGAATATGTATATATATCTATATTACATATTTATATATATATATATATGATATATTTATATATTTATATATTTAATATTATATATATATATCTGTCCCGTAGTCTGACGACCGTTGGGGCACTCTCACAGGACTCAGCACAGTTTCCCTCCATTTTCTCTATGTTCTGCCTTTCTCTGGGTTTTGTTGGTTCTAGGCCTGTCCATTCACTGATGTTTATCCTCCAGCTCTTCCTTGGTTTGCTCTTCTTCTTCTCCTTGGACCAGTGCTTGCAAAACTGTCTTTGTAATTCCTTGGGATTGTGAAAAATGCCAAACACTTAAAAGTTTCACGATGTTAGAATTTCATAGGGTCAATGTGCTGGATTCTGTTAGCACGCTTTCGGTGTTATGTGTCTTGTAGAGAGACAAGGAGTCCGAAAGAGCATCTATCTCCAGCATGTACTTCCAAAAGGAGGGTCATGATACAAGGCATACAGAAATAAGGATATGAAAAGGGAAGGCATTAGTCTGATTTGGAGATAGGAGATATTTTTTCCAGATGGTGTTTAGTTTGACAAAGCTGTTATTGTCTGTGCAATCGATATACTTCTGGCTTGGATCCCTGGTCGATACAATGGCTCCAGTACTTGACTAAACTTCACTTCTGGCATTACCCTGATATCATGCTAATGCCGTTGGTGTTATATCATCAGTTTGGTCACCTGCACTGAATTTCAGCCTAGTTTGGAGCCTTATCCAAGTTCTGTTAGGCTGCAAGCTCTTTTCTGATTTGCTATTCCATCAATGTCATCTGGAAGCGGATTTGTGATCGTTCTGCACCAATGCTGACTATCTTCATGATGTTCAGTGCATCACATATTCTTCAAGGAAGATGTTAAAGGGTGGTGAATAGCCGCCTACCAAACTGTTGTTCGAAACCATTCTCCAATGTGTTGTTGTAGTACATGCATGGGTGGCCTCGCTGTACAGCTTTGATGATGTAATGATTGATAGTTAATATATATATATATATATATTATAGATATATATTATTTTATTATATATATTTTTATCTTTTCCGAAAAACTTGACGTTCAGTTCAATGTTCCCGTATTGTTGGGGAAAAAAGGCAAGGCTTGGAATGGAACTCAGAACCTCACGGTTTACTTGTTAGGCAAGGTGAATGTCTTAACCGTCCTGCCACCTTCCCTCTTGCATCAGTGAATATCAAATCAACGATGGAACCCAACACCCCCCCCCCCTCCCTTTTCTTTTGTTCCGCGGCAGTCAGATTTGGCGTACGCAGGCCATTTTTGGCCGCGTGAAGGCAGTTCCCACATTCCGACTTTGGAGATCCCTCTCGTGCACATTTGGCCTACTGCATGTGTACACACACGAAGGGAGTCAAGGCACTGGCAGGTCTGCACTTCAAGTTGACCTGGGAGATCGTCAAAGTGCCCAGCCTTAATTCACCAGGCGCCGCCGAGATTGGAACCCCGGACTGGATGGACTTTGGAATGGACATGGCCCAGTCTTCACCACTCGGCTGTAGCGGCCTTCTTCTGTTTCTTCCGGGGTTTCCCCCCCCCCATACATTCCCTGAGGAGTCATTTGGGACATGGTATAAGCTGTCAGGGAGTCATTTGGGACATGGTATAAGCTCTCAGGGAGTCATTTGGGACATGGTATAAGCTATCAGGGAGTCATTTGGGACATGGTATAAGCTATCAGGGAGTCATTTGGGACATGGTATAAGCTCTCAGGGAGTCATTTGGGACATGGTATAAGCTCTCAGGGAGTCATTTGGGACATGGTATAAGCTATCAGGGAGTCATTTGGGACATGGTATAAGCTCTCAGTGAGTCATTTGGGACATGGTATAAGCTCTCAGGGAGTCATTTGGGACATGGTATAAGCTATCAGGGAATCATTTGGGACATGGTATAAGCTCTCAGGGAGTCATTTGGGACATGGTATAAGCTCTCAGGGAGTCATTTGGGACACGGCATAAGGTATCGGGGAGTCATTTGGGACATGGTATAAGCTATCAGGGAGTCATTTGGGACATGGTATAAGCTATCAGGGAGTCATTTGGGACATGGTATAAGCTCTCAGTGAGTCATTTGGGACATGGTATAAGCTATCAGGGAGTCATTTGGCATGGGATAACCTCAGGAGTCATTTGGGACATGGTAAAGCTTCAGGGAGTCATTTGGGACATGGTATAAGCTCTTTAGGGAGTCATTTGGGAAAGGTATAAGCTATGGGGAGTCATTTGAACGGCATAAGGTATGGGGGGTGTTTTGGGACACGGCTAAGGTATGGGGAGCATTTGGGACACGGTTTAAGCTTTGGGTGTCATTTGGGACACATGTAAAACTACTGGGGAGGCTTTTGGGACACATGTGTCACACTTATGTCGGTATGGGGTCCTGTGAATGGAAGAATTCAAAGTTAAATCCTGTATCATGTTCTTTTGTTTTGTGTTCGTCAGATTGACAAACTCGGTCAGTCTCTGTTGGAAGCGCTGTACTTGTGCAGGTCTCTCTCCCAGTCTCACAAGCTTCTTGGGCGGGCACTGGGGAGTATGGGTTCAGTCAGGCCAGGTCTTTTCTCAGGTGCTGCCCATGCAGCTAGCGGGGAGGACTGATACAGCACAGGGTCTGTTGTCTGGCTGCTGCTGTGCCAGTCTGGCCAGAGCACTGCTCGGTGTTGGCCTGTGTGGAGGTTGTGTACCACACGTGGTAGTTACGGTGCTTGTGGCCTGTGTGGAGGTTCGTGTACACACACTGGTAGTTACGGTGCTTGTGGCCTGTGTGGAGTTCCGTGTACACCATGTAGTTACGGTGCTTGGGCCTTGTGAGTTTCGTGTACACACGTGGTAGTACGGTGCTTGTAGCCTGTCTGAACCAGTGGACAAAACGCAAACTAAAGCGGTACGGGGACGTCAAAAACTGTGAACATGTGGACGGCCCAAAATGTTCCCACAAACAGGGAACAGTACAGGATGGAACGAAAGAGGCAGACAGAGAAAAAGATGGGGAAGACAACATCAGAGAGTGGACGGTTAGCCTTTAGTTAAGAATGGCTGCTACGGGGTAAGCTGAAAACGTGAGGAGTGAGGAAGCGGTTGCAAAATGTTTTTCCAGTGGTGACCCAACGGTCTATAACTGCCAGATAAGTAGGTAGTGGTAGGTAGGTTTGAAAGGCGGATAGGGAGGTAGGTAGGAGGGAGATAGGTAGCCTGTTCTGATCTGTATATAGATGAATATATTTTTTTTATATATTCCCGTCAGTAGTATAAAATTGTGTCTACTGGTTACGAATGTAAACGACTTAGACATAGCTTTGACTTTAAACAGCGATTATATATATATATAATATATATATATTTATATTATATATATATTATAAATATATATAAAACATATTATATTATATATATAAACTGACACAATCTAAACCATATCAAACGCCGACGAATGATATCAGACCATGATCATCACACCAAAACCAATACTAATAACAATGAATACACGGCATAATACTCATTCATATTGTAACTTTCATCATAATTTTCATAATGTTCATAATACCACAAACAACACACAGCATATTATAAACGTTGTCCACAACATTTTCAGTACTATTTCCATAATGATAACAATGAACAAAGAGCATAAACTATTATAAACGTAATTTACTCCATCATTTTCTTCATAAGCAGTTCCATAATCACAATGATAATAACAATAAATCGACAACATAATACTTCAATATAATGTTGTTAACAACAATCATCTTCATTATCATTGTCATAATATTGATAATGATAATAATAATGATGATCACAACAGTAGTAATAATAATAATAATAATAATAATAATAACTGTTATTATTTATTATTATTATTGTTGTTGTTATCATTATTATTATTATCATCATTATTATTGTTTTTATGAGTATCACTATTAACATAATGAATATGAGAAGGGAAAAAAGAAGAATGAAAAAATGTACAGTTATGCTACAATACATCATTATCATCATCATCACCACCATCATCAACATTGTCATCATCACCAACATCATCATCACCATCATCATCATCAACATTAACACCATCATCATCACCACCATTATCAATATCACCATCATCATCGAACACATACACAATCATATCACCTTTGTTAAGTACAAACTCAAGTTTGTAAACTCATTCAATGGGTTCAGTTGTACTCTTATTGAATATTTTTTCATGTTCCCGTTTAACACTCTTACCCCCCCCCCCTTTTTTCCCCTCTCCCCTGTGTGTGTGTGTGTGTGTGTGTGTGTGTGTGTGTGTGTGTGTGTGTGTGTGGTGTGTGTGTGTCGCGCGCGGTGTGTTGTTGTGTGTTTCGTGTATCGTGTGATGTACGTGCGTGCGTGCGTGTGTGTGTGTGTGCGCGCGTGTGTGTGTGTGTGTGTGTGTGCAGTGCGTGCGTGTGTGTGTGTGTGTGTGTGAGTGAGTGTGTGTAGGGTGTATGTATGTTGTGCATGCGCGCTCGTTGTGCGTTGTGTGTGCCACGTGCGTGCTGTTGTACGTGCTTGTGTGTGTGATGTGTGTGTGTGTGTAGGGTGTGTGTGCTTATTGTTGTGCTGCGCGCTCGTTGTGCGTGTGTGTTGCATCGTGCGTTGCTTCGTTGGTATGTGCTGTGTGTGCGCCTGTTTTTTTTCGCGCGTTGTTGTGTGTTTGTGTGGTGTGTGTGAGTGTGTTGTGTGTGGCTGTGTATGTGCTTGTCTTGATGCATGCGCGATCGATCGTATGCGCGTGTGGGAAAACTGACACTGCACGTTTTCCAAAATTATTTCTCCTTTAAAAAAAAAAAACGAAAACAATTTCGTGCTTTTATATTGAGCTTTTTTTTTTTTCCTCTTTTTATAAAATCTAGTAAAATCATTGTTCAAAAAATTGTTATAGGTTTTGTCCAGCAGATCGTTTATTTATCTTTGGTATTTAAATCCTTAATACTTGTCCGTGCTCTCTCTCTCTCTCTCTTCTCTCTCTCTTCTTCTCTCTTTCTTCTCTCTCCTCTCTCTCTCTCTCTCTCTCTCTCTCAAAATGAACCCTGCCTGTTTTGGGGGAAGAGAAAACCCATGGCTGCCGGTGGGAACAGAGGAAAAATGAAAAAAAAAAAACACCCATGCACGGGGCGACTGGTTTAAAAAAAACTCGAAAGTGCTTCCCCATTACCTCCAAAGAAGGTTTTCTCTTCTCTCTTTTCTCTCTCTCCTCTCTCTCCCCTTCTCTCTCTCTCTCTCTCTCTCTCTTTCTCTCTCTCCCCTCTCTCTCTCCTCTCCTCTCTCTCCCTCTTTCGCTTCCCCCTTCCCCCCCCCCCACTTCTCCCCCTCCCTCCCCCCCCTTCCCCCCCTTCCTCCCCCCCCCCTCTCTCTCTCTCTTCTCTTCCCTCTCTCTCTCTTTCTCTCTCTCTTTTTCCCTCTCTCTCTCTCTCTCACAGAAATTTTGCGCCCTTTAAAACCCTGTTTCGTTTTTTGAAGTCTGATGGGAAAAAAGGTGACAACATTTACAAAAACCGCATAACACCGGGAATGGATGTAAAAAAAAATTTTAAGCACATGAACGCTTATTCCCTTTTCCCTGGAATAAAAAATGAATAAATAAGCAATAAAATAAAATAAGTTGATTGTGCGTTCTTTCACCCTTTTTTAAATTCATCTTTTTGTCTCGTCATCGTCATCGTCATCCCCTTTGGCAAGAGTGACGCATGAGTAGAGGCACGTGACGTTGTGCTTGTCGGGTGGGCATCTTTGGGAAGAAAAAAAGAGGGGGGAGGGTGGTTGTGGGTTTTTCCCGGTGTTTTTTTGTTTGTTTGGTTTGGGGGTTTTGTTTTTTTCTTTGCTGTCTTTTTTGTTGTTGTTTGTTGTTGTTGGGTTGTTTTTGTTGTTGTTGTTTGTTTGTTTTTTTGTTGTTGTTTTTTTTTTTTTTTGGGGGGGGGGGGGGGGGGGGGGGTTGGAGGGGGGGTTTTTTTGTGGGTTGTTTTTTTTTTTTTTGGTTTTGGGTTTGGGTTTTTTTTGTTTTTTGTTGGTTTTGCTTTTTTTTTTGTTCTTTTGTTGGTTTGTTATTTTGTACTTTTTTTTGGTTGTTTTTTGGGGTTTTTTGTTTTTGTTGTTATTTTTGTTTGTTTGTTTTTTTTTTGTTTTTTTTTTTTTTTTTAGGGGGGGGGGGGGGGGGGGGGTTGGTGTGTTTTTTTGGTGTTTGAATGTTTTGGGGGTTGTTGTTTTTTTTTTTGGGGGGGGGGGTTGTTGTTGTGTTTTTTGTTTTGGTTTTGTTGTTTTTTTGTTTTTTTTTTTTGGGTTTTGTTTTGGGGGGGGTTTTTTTTTTAATTTATTTATCCTTTTCTATTTTTTTACTTTATTTGAATATTTGAAAAAGCACCCTTACCCTTTTTTACTCCAAGTTCCCTTTGAACGTTTTTTTAAATTTTGTATGTTCCTACCGAAAAATCGGATTTCAAAAAGCGGGAACGGGTTTTTAATGTCTGCGAAGGATGTTTTGCGTTGAAGGGATGGTGTTTTGTTATTAAGGTTTTTAGGGGGAGTGGAGGGGCACGAGGAATTTAAGAGGAAAAAAAGGGAAGGATTGGGGGTGGGTTTTTTTTTTTGGGGCGGTGTGGGGGGGGTGGGGGGGGGGGGGGGGGGTGGGGGAAAAGGGGGGGTGGGGGGGAGGGGGGGGGGGGGGGGGGAGGCGGGGTGGGGGGGGCAAAAGGCAGGGGGTTTTGGGAGGGGGGGGGGGGGGGGGGGGGGGGGAGGAAGAAAGACCCACAATAAACAGAAACCCCCTACCCACTTTACACAAAACTAACCACACACACACAAAAGCAAGACAAACACATACACACACACACCCCTTTAACACAAACGCAGAGCACACCTAAACACACAAACACTACCTCAACACCACACACACGCACATAACCACATACACGCACAGAAACACACACCCCTACACACCACTACACCATCCATACCTACACACACAACACACGCCACACGCACCCACACACCTACCCCCAAACACACTACACACACACACCCCACACACACGCACGACACAAGTCAACAAACACGGGAAAAACCCGAGCCAGCCCACACACGCACAGACACACGAACCCCCCATACACACACAAAACCTACACGCACAACCAACAACCACACAACACACCCCGCAGGTCACCTATAACACACACCTCACACACTGCGCACACAGATACACACACTACAGCACACATGCACGCAACCCCTCACAACACCTAAAATTATCTACAAACACACACATCCCTACCCCACATAACTACCACACGCGGCACAAAAACACCTACACACCTACACCACCACACACACACACACACCTACACACACCACACACCTACACACACACCCTCACCACACCCACACCTAACACACACACACCACCCCTACACACAACCCCTACCACCACACCCCACCACACACACAACACCACAACACAAAACACACAACGGTACCTAAGTTCGGGTTTTGGCCTAAATTTTGGGCTTGCAGAGCATCGGCGGTTTCCGAATCGGGGGGAAAAACCCAGTGAAAAATTGTTTCCTCCACTGCGGTTTTCCCCCTTGCCCCCCCCCCTTCGCTGGCCGTTTCCCTTCATTGGTGTTGGAAAATAGTGAATGAGTGGAGAGTGAATGGTGATGAGGGGTGAGTGGATGAGTGCATGGATGGTAAATGGGGGAGGGGTGAAGGGTTTGAGGGGATGAGTGGATGGTGCATGAATGAGTGGATGAGTGCAGGGTGGTGAATGAGTGGTGAGGCATGAATGAGTGGATGAGTGCATGGATGAGTGAATGAGTGGTTGAGGGAGAATGGTGGATGGTGGAGAGTGCATGGTGAGTGAATGAGTGAATGAGTGCATAAATGAGTGGTGAGTGGATGAGTGCTGGATGAGGAATGGGAATGAGTGGATGAGTGCATGGAGGGGTGCAGGGATGAGTGATGTTTTGGTGAGTGCATGGATAATAAATGGTAGATGAGTGCAGGGCTGAGTAAATGAGGGGATGAGTGAGGGATGAAGGCTGAGTGGATGAGTGATGGCTGAGTGAATGAGTGCATGGAGGGAGGAATGGTGGATGAGTAAAGAGGAATGAGTGGTGGATAATGAATGAGGGGGTGGTGCTGGATGGGAATGAGTGGATGAGTGAAGAGGCAGGGTGAATAATAAATAAATGAAAGGATGAGTGGATGAAGCATGGATAAATAAAAAGTGGAGGTGCATGGATGGGGGCATGAGTGCTGATTTATGGATGAAGAATGAGTGGATGAGTGGATGAGTGCATGGTGAAGAATGAGGGGATGATGCATAATGGTGAATGGTGGATGGTGAATGGTGGATGAGTGCTGGTGAGGGATGGTGATGGATGAATGAATGAGTGGATGAGTGGTGGTGGTGGATGGTGCATGAATGTGTGAAGAGTGGAGAGGGAGGGAGTGGTTGAGTGGTTGGTGGTGGATGGTGCAGGGGATGAATGAATGAGTGGAGGGTGCAGGGATAAATAAATGAGGGGGATGAGTCAGGTGAATAAATTGGGATGGTGCGGATAAAATGAATGAGGGGATGGGTGCATGGTTTGAATGAATGAGTGGTGAGTGGTGGTGGTGGATGAGTGCATGGAAAATTTAAATAGTGGTGGTGGTTGATGAATAAATGAGGGATGGGTGAGGGATGAATAAAATGGTGGATGGGTGTGGAGAAGAATGAGTGGAGAGGGGGATGGTGAGGGTGAGTGCTGGATAAATTGATGAGTGGATGAGTGCAGGATAAAAGAATGAGTGATGGATGAATAAATGAGTGGAGTAAAGTCAAGTCAAATAAAGTCAAAATTTTATTTCCAAATGGTACTTTTAAATAAGCATTGCATTTGTTTTTTTTCATCAACCATCTTTTAAAGAACAAATTTGTAATGATTTACTAGACACTACTTATTGCATCATTTCCCTTTAAATTAAACGTAAAAAAAAAAAAAAAGGAAAATCGATAAGGAAAATTTTGAAAAAAAAAAAAATTTTCCCACATATACATATACCGACACACTTCAGCAACCTGGCGCGTGCGCGTCACGTCCACAAAAAATTTAAATAAAAATGTTTTAAAAATTAAAAAAGAAATCATAAAACGTCGGGGACAAACAAATTACTTACTTACTGTTTCCCCTTTTTTTTCACGTTTTACTTTAGAAAACAAAAATGGTACAGGAAAAAAAACGTAGAAAATCTAGGCATTCGTATTACTGTTATATTACCCTCAATGACCTCCCCCCTTCCTCCCCCACCCAGCAAACGTTTGTTTTTATGCGCTCTACTCTTCAAATACGTTTTTAAAAAAAAAATGAATATTACACAAAAACTATAAAAAGCAAGAGAATTCAAATAAGATTACAATAGATTATTATAATAGAGTTCAAATTTAAACAAAAATCACCATCCCTGAGCAACAATTATATATATTTTTTTTTTTTGTCCCATTTCTGGAGTCCCCCGCCCTGCGTTCCCCCCGCTCTTTAAATCCCCGCCGCCATACCCGATTTGTTATGTTCTCCCGGGTCGGAGGCCCGGGAGCCCTCATATGGGCCGCCGCGGGGCCCCCACCCGGGGGCCCTGCACTGTGCGGGTCACTTTGGCGGTGTTCGTGGTGCCTGTTCTGAGCTAACATACGCAGGAAACCACCTACTAACCCCCCTAAAAAAGACGTATTAGCTAGTGCGGGCCAGATGAGGGGTTCCCCACCGAGGTGGCAACCCCACAAGTCCTCCAACGACCGTCCCCGCGAACCTCCAACCCCAAAAGGGTTGGACACAAACTACCCCAATGACATAATGTTGGACAAAAATGAACTAGGTCAATGAGACCAGAGAAATGGACCAAACCCAATCAGGGCAATTTTTTTTAAATTTCATGATGATCAAAACAATGGGATGACCCTAAATTTGCTGCTGTGGAAGGTTTTGCTTTGGACTACTTTACAGGGTTGTCTTATGCTTACTATCTAATATTCCGGCGTCAACCCGGGCCCCGGGATAAGCACCTGCGTTTGGTCAGGTTAAATTTTAGCAAAAACTCTCAAACTGCTCCGTTAGTGGTGAAGCTCGACTGTGTGGTCCAGTTTCCACTGAGCCCAAAGCACATCACTCTGGGTAGGAGCCGGCCCGGGGTGAAAAAAACCCCATGATTTATGGGGGTTGAAACCCCCGACCTTTTCCCGTCCGTAACCCCAAGGGGCTAACCACTGCGCCATGGGGGTGGTTAGAGACAACAATATAAAATTTATAACAGAAAAGATTGGGAAAAGGTGGGGGTGGGGGGGGGTATCAAGGGGGAAAGGGGGAAAAAACCCTTTAATCAAATGAGAAAAAAATTTTTTTTTTAAAAACCAAATTTTTTCAAAAAAGTAGAAACCCCCATCGATAGAGATTTAAAAACCCCTAATCAATGGACATCAAACTAAAACAATATCAAACTAAAACGATCGCTTTTAATGTACTAAAATTCATTCTAACGCAATAAAAAACTCCCCGATAAAAATTTTTGAATTAGCAAGACAAAGGGCATGGGAGAGGGAGGGAAAGGAGAGGGAGGAGAGGGGAGGAGAGGAGAGAGAGAGAGAGAGGGGAAGAAGGGGAGAGGAGAGAGAGAGAGGAGAGGAAAAGGAGAGAGAGAGAGAGAGAGGGGGAGGGGATGGGGAGAGAGAGAGAGGGAGGAGAAAGTGGAGGGGAGAGAGAAGAGAGAGAGGGTGAAGAGGGAAAAGGAGAGAGATGGGGGGAGAGGAAGAGAGGAGAAGGGAAAACTTCAAGTTCGGTTACTAAAAAGATTTTTAAAAATTTCCTTTCATTGTTTAACATTGCAGTTTTTTTTATTGTTGCTAGATTTCTCTTACTTCTTTGCATAATTTGTGTGCCCCTTTCCGCCCCCCTCCCCCACAATTACAGTGTGTGACTGTAGAATTTCTAGTACGTAAGTATACTTGAATTTTTTTTTTGTTGTGGGAATACCTTTTGTGTGGTAAATGTAGTATGGTTGAATTTGCCCTATTAATCTTTGGGTTTATTTGCCTTATTAGTAAATTCCCGGATTCATGCATTAGTGGCTTTTTAGCTGTGTCTTGAAATGATTTTGTTTTTGATACTTTTAGCGTTTTGGGGCTTGTTCCATAAGTCCTACCCGAGTCAAGAAGTTGTTTTGTAAAGTTATTTTTTGGTCTCGGAAATGTTAGTAGATGATTATGTCTGTGTTATTGATTTAAGTATTGGTGATCTTTGGGGGGGCATTTCCCTTGAACTTTTGGACAAATAGGTTCATTTAGATAAAAGTTGTTTTTAAAGGTTGGTATTTGTTTTTTTAATCGTTTTTGGGGTTTGGGGGCTTTATTTTTGTAAAACATTTCGTGCTTTTTTATAATTATGAATCAATTTTAAATTTGTTCCTGCGCTGTCCCAAAGAGAGAGTAGTCAACTAAGGGAAAATTGGCCACAAAAAAAAACCATGGATGAGGGATGGTGAATGAATGAGGGATGAGTGGATGGATGATTTAAAGGTGGATGAGGTATGGATGAATGAATGAGTGGGTGAGTGCATGGGTGAAAGAATGAGGGGGTGAGTGTGGATGAAAAGAATGGTGGAGAGTGCATAGATGAATGAAAGGTGGAGAGTGATGGATGAATGAATGGGTGTATGGTGAAGAATGGTGAATGGTTTAATGGAGAGTGTGAATGAAAATGAGGCAGGGGGATGAATGAGTGAATAGTGCATGTATGAATGAATGAATGTTTGGGGGAAAGAATGAATGAATGAATGAAAGAATGAATGAATGAATGGGGTGGATGGATGGATGGTGGATGAATGAATGAATGAAGAATGAGTGCATGGATGAAAAAAGAGTGGATGAGTGATGGTGAAAGAATGAGTGTTATGGTGGATGAAAAGTGGGTGGGTGGATGGATGAGTGGTGCATGGATGAATGAAAGAGTGAATGAATTAATGCCCTGAAAGAGTGCATGGGTGAATGAAGACTGAAAGAATGATAGATGACTGAATGGGAAATTTGTGCCCGGTAAATGAAAGAAAAGAATGAATGAATGAATGAAAGAGTGCATGGGTGGATGAATGAAGAATGAGGCATGGATGGAAGGATGAAGAAATTGTGAATGGATGAAATGAATTGAGTGTGGTGAGTGAATGCTGGGGGAATGAATAAATTGGGAAAAATGAATGGTGCATGATGAATAAGAATGTATGAATGAATGAGTGATGGATAAATGAATGGGGGGAGTGAATGAATGATTTGTGTAGATGAAAGAGTGGATGGTAGATGAAAGAATGGGTGTTGGTGCAAAAATGAAAAGAGTGCGTGGAAAAAATTTAAGAGTGGGTGGATGGATGAATGAATGAGGATCGATGAATGAATGAGTGAATCGATAAATTAGTGCATGGATGAATGAGAGCATGGATGGGTGGACGAATGGATGAATGAGTGCACGGATGAATGAGTACATGGATGAATGAATGAGTGCATGGGTGGATGAATGAGTGCAGGATTGTGAATGGTGCTGGATGGATGAATGAGTGTATGGATGGAAGAATGAATAAATAAATGAATGATGAGTGGTGAAAGGATGAATGAATGAGTAATGGGGTTAATGAATGAATGGTGAGTTTTAAAAGAATGAATGAGGCATGGATGGGTAAATGATGTGGATTTAAAGAATGCATGGATGAATGAAATGAAAATGAATGAGCGCAAAGAGAATGAATGAAATAAATGAGGCATGGTGAATGAATGTGAATGAATGAGCGCAAAAATAATGAATGTAAATGAGTGCATGGAGAATTAATGGTAATGGATGAATGAAGAATGGGTATGGAGGGTGAATGAAGAATGAATGGTGATTTTTTTTAAAATTGATTTATTATTTTATATCGAGGATTTAAAGGAATAAGCACTATGTGCTTTTTTACACCGTCCCCGTGTTGCGGTTTTGTAAAAATTGTATTGTTCCCACCGGCAACTCGCCTACTTTATAAAAGAGAAAGGATTAAAACGTGTGGCAAGATGTTCTGCGTGCGTTCGCACAAGGGGCTCGGTTTATAGTTCATCCCAAAGAGAAGAATGAATGAATGAATGAATGAATGAAATATGGGTGGATGAATGAGGAAATTTATGGGATGAATGAGTGATGGATGGATGAATGAATTAGCGCATTGATGTTTGGGTGGGTGAATGATGAATAAAGAATGATGGATGAATAAAAGAAAGAATGAAAGAAATTAATTTAAATTAAAGAGCGATGGGATGTTGGTGCTGGATGGTGAATGCTGGGAAAGTTTGAAACGAATGGTAAGTGCACGGATGGAGGATGAATGGTGCATGGATGATGAGTGCACGCCTTCAGACATTCAAAAATGGGTTTAAAAAGTTACAATTAAAGCAATAAAAAACCAAACCATGTCAAGGGACCCAAACATAAACTTTCCCCTTCGCAAAAAAATTCAATAGAATTCGGGGAAAACGTCAGTTCCTTTTTCCAATTGTGAAGTTTTTTTGGGAAAAGTTTTGAAACACACTCTATGAAAAAAATCATCACCCCGACTGCCAGTCTTGCTACTTTCAATTACGGCGCATAAGCGGATTAGCAAGTATCTGTCCAATGATGCAACTTCCCGCTTTTCCCTCTCTCATTTTTCACGTTTAGATACTGTAATTCTCTTTTGGCTGGTCCAGCTCTCTATCCACTCTTTCAACGCATACAAAAATCTGCAGCTCGACTGGTCCTAAAAAAGAAAAAAAAACGAACACTACTCCCCTTCGCGTATCTTCACTGGCCTGCTCACAAAAATGGAGTATAAATCAATCCCTTGTTTCAAATGTCTCCACAAATCTGACCTCTTTTCTCTGTAACGTTTCATCTGTACACTCATCCCGTTCCCTTTTTTCAGCCGCCAAAATACTTTGTGCTTTGAACACCAGTTCAAACAAAACCCCGTTGGCCGTCGCTCCTTCTTGGTTTTGGTCTCCCCCTGGGGAAGACCTCCTCTTTCACTTCGAAAAAGCCCTTTTATTTCCTTTTAACTCCAGCCTAAAAAAACACTTATTTTCCCCCTGAGACTTTCCCCCCAATTTTTCCCTAATTTTCAACAGATTTTCACCTTCTAAGTGTTGTTCCGTGTGTGTGTGTGTGTGGTTTTGTGTGTGTGTGTGTGTGTGTGTGTGTGTGTGTGTGTGTGTGTGTGTGTTTTTTGGTGTGTGGTGGTGCGTTGTGTTTCGTGCTGCGTGATACGTTGCGTGCGCAGGTTTTTTAAAATTTTTGTTTTATTATGTTTAAGGGAGTTTCATGCCCTTTAAAAGAAAGGTGCAAGCGCTTCGATTTGTTTGTTTTTTACAAGATTCAGTAATAAATTCCCTATTTATTATTATTATTTTTATTTTATTTTATTATTTTTTTTTATTATTATTATTAATGGGGTGGTTTGGGTGAATAATGAATGAATGAATGATTGGAAAGAACCAAAATATAAGGTTCAGCAACTCCCCTTTTGTATGGGGCCCAAAGGCCTTTTTTTGATAAATCATTCAAGTTTGATTCTCTGTCTCTCTCTCTTTTATTTTTTTAATAATTGGTTTTTTTATTTTTGTGAAGACATATTTTACTTTTATTTTCAATATTATTTTGGGTTGTTGGGTGTACTTTGGGCCAGTGAAAGTCCTATTTCAATATGTTATTTTTATGAAACAACAATTGTACCTTTTACAATATGGTGTTATTTTTTGGCTTTTAAAGTTTGGCTTTTTTGGTTTTTGTCTCTAACTCTTTTTTTTTTATTGTTTTTTTTAATTTTGTTTGTTTGTTTGTTGTTTTTTTTTTGGGGGGTGGGGGGTGGGGGTGGGGTTTTTTTTTTTTTTTTTTTTTTTTTTTTGTTTTTTTTTTTTTTTTTTTTTTTTTTTTTTTTTTTTTTGTTTTTTTTATTTTTTTTTTTTTTTTTTTTTTTTTTTTTTTTTTTTTTTTTTTTTTTTTGTTTTATGAAAAAATAGTCAATCCTGTTAATTTTTTTTGGTTGGGGGGGGGGGGTTTTTTTTTTGTTTTTTTTTTTTTTTTTTTTTTTTTTTTTTTTTTTTTTTTTTTTTTTTTTTTTTTTTTTTTTTTTTTTTTTTTTTTTTTTTTTTTTTTTTTTTTTTTTTTTTTTTTTTTTTCCCCGTTTTGGGGGGGTGAGGGATGCACGTGTTGGATGGAGGGATGGATGGAGGGTGGCTAAATGAACGGACGGACGGACAAACAGGGGGCGGAGGGATGGATGGATGGATAAAGACTTAATATTGACGGGATGGATGGGGATGGATGGGGGTGAATAGATGTTGGATGCGGAGGATGGTTAAATGTTTAATAAAATTGAATGAAATAAAATGAATGAATGAATGAATGAATGAATAAATGATGGATAGACGGATGGATGGATGTTTGACATGTTAATGGGTGGGTGAATGAATAAATTAAAACGATGGAAGAATGCCCGGGGAAAGGGAAAGGAAGATGGATGGATAGATGGAAGGAGGATGGATGGTTGAAAGAATGGATGGATGGTTGAAAGAAAGCAGTGGAGGAAAAGAAGGAAAGGAGGTATGAGGGAAAAAAAAAAAGAAATAAAAAAAAGGAAAAAAAGACTGGGGAAAAAAAGGAAGGGGGAAGAAAGGAAAAAAAGGGGGGAAAGAAAGATGAAAAAAAGGACGGACAAAATGAATGAATAAACGAATGAACGAATAAAAGGAAGGGAGGGAGGAAGGGAGGCAGATTGAAAAAGGTAGGACAACCTGATAAATAAACGAATGAATAAACAGAGAAAGACAGGAAGGACGGAATGGCAGGAAGGGTGAAATTATAGAAGGAAAAAAGCCGACCTACTGTCGCTAAGGAGACCACATAGCCACAAGACCAGCGCCACACTGTCAAAACCAATGTTCCTGTCTGCAATATCATAATATTGGGTGTTTTTTCCCTTCTGAGTGACTTTATACTGCCGAATTTTGGCCAGGGACAACTCTTTTTGTTGCCGTGGGTTTTTTACGTTATGGTAAAGTGCAAGCAACGCAGGACCTCCGTTTATCGGGCCCATCCGAAAGGGTAGTCCCGGACCAACAACTCAAGGTTTAGTGGGAAAGGTTGGGTTTAAAAAGGGCTGGCCCGTGGGCTGTCGCCCTTTTTAAGGAGTGGGGTTACCTTTTTAGACTCTTGACCACTTCCCTCCCCTGTGGGGATGCGGGGGGGGGGGGGGGGGGCTGTCAGTATAAATAGATTCCCCCTGGCCCTCCTCCCACCTTCTGGAAATTCTGTGCTAGGATTTCCCTCTTTTCTATCCCTCTCTTTGTTGCGAGGGAGAGGAGATGGGCGCCGCCCTCACTATGCTGGCCCTAGAGAAGTGAGGTCTCTGACGCCTCGCTCCCCTACGACCTTATAGGTTATGGGACTCCTTTACCTTTTTTGTTACCTTTGTTTCTGTCTTGCTCCTTTTCTTCCTGTCACTCCCTTCTTGTCTATATTCTGCCTTTCTGGGCCAGTCTCCTGCCGTTGTATTGTTTTGGGTTTTTTCTAGAAAGACTTCAAAGATTATAATTTCTCTCCCACGCGGAAGTCGGTTGCGCTGGGCCTGACTTGTCAGGCGCTTCACGGCAGCCCTACGTATTTTCGCTCATATGACAGACCTTGTTGTCTGAGCACTTCTCTAGGGGCCGGCATATTGAGGGCAGTGGCGCCCATCTCCTCTCCCTTGCTGCTTTACCTTCCCTGACCCTAAAGAGGGCAAGGTACCCATTTACAGCTGGGGGAACTGAGGGAGCTGTACTGAAGCCAAGGCGCGCAAACGGTCACCCGTCCAAGTTGGTAACCACGCTCGACGCTGCTTAACCTTAAGCTGGGGGAGGGCGGGGAGGGGAAGGAGGAAAGCGAGTGCTGTGACCACTGAGCTGTGCCGTCCCCTGATAACAGACCTTCGGGGCCGTCAACAGAAAAGCAACCTGCATCTTACCTCGTAAGGAGGGGGCATCAGGTGGCTGTGGGTTATCTGCTCCTGGTAGGCAGGTGTCGCCACCTGGCATGGCATGGAGGTCACGTGACGCGCGAGACTGCCGCCCCCGTACACTGGGTTTGTGAAGCCGTTGATGGCGTGGAGGCTGTCCTCTGCCACACAGCCACACGAGCTATAGCGTGGTGGTGGTGGTGGTGGTGGTGGTGGTGGTGGTGGTGGTGGTGGTGATGGTGGTGTGGTGGTGGTGGTGGTGTGGTGGTGGTGTGGTGTGGTGGTGGTGGTGGTGTGGTGGTGGTGGTGGTGTGGTGGGTGGTGGTTGTGGTGGTGGTGGTGGTGGTGGTGGTGGTGGGTGGTGGTTGGTGGTGGTGGTGGTGTAGTGGTGGTGGTGGTGGTGGTTTTTGGTGGTGGTGGTGTGTGGTGGTGGTGTGGTGGTGGTGGTGGTGGTGGGTGTAGTGGTGGTGGTGGTGGTGGTGTGGTGGTGGTGGTGGTGGTGGGTGATGGTGGTGTGGTTGGTGGTGTGATGGTGATGGTGGTGGGTTGGTGGTGGTGTGGTGGTGGTGTGGTGGTGGTTTTGGTGGTGGTGGTGGTGGTGGTAGAGGTGGTGGTGGTTGTGGTAGGGGGTGGTGGTGTGGTGGTGGTGTGGTGGTTGGTGTTTGGGGGTGGTGGTGTGGTGGTGGTTTTTGGTGGTGGTGGTGGTGGTGGTGTGGTGGTGATGGTGGTGTGGTTGGTGGTGGTGGTGGTGTGGTGTTGATGTGGTGGTGGTGGTTGGTGGTGGTGGTGGTTTGGTGGTGTGTGGTGGAGGTGGTGGTTTTGGTGGTGGTGGTGGTTGTGTGGTGGTGTGGTGGTGGTGGTGGTAGTGGTGGTAGATGGGGTTTGTGGTGGAAGTGGTAGTGGTGGTGGTAATGATGGGGGAAGTAGTGGTGGGGGTTTGATAGAGGTGGTGGTGGTGGTGGTGGTGGTGGTTGTGGTAGAGGTGGTGGTTTGCGTTGTTACCAGTCTACACGCACACACCCCACACACAACACACACGACACCACCACCACCTGTTTTACACCACCTACCCACTTACCACACACCCCACCACCACCTATACACCACCCCCCCCCACCCCCTACCCCCACCCCCCCCCCCCCCATCACCTTCCCTGACGACAACCTCCCCCCTGTTGGGTTGTAGGTCAGTCGGGTCAAGCGACGTATCTTTCGTCTGTTGACGACGAAGACGACGATGAGGACGAGGACCAGGACGACAGAGACTGACAGGACGGCCAGCACAGCGGCACTAGGCCAGTGGTTCTGGCCAGAGGAGGCCGTGGTAGCCCCCCCTCCTCCTCCTCCTCCTCCTCCTCCTCCTATGCGTTCTTGGGCAGCCTGACGCAAGTCTGTCCAGACAGACAGACAGACAGACAGACAGACAGACAGACAGACAGACAGTGTATACATGGAAGTTGAAACAGCGCTTTTATCTGGTACACACACACACACACACAAAAACCAATTTTCCAAGCGCTTTCATTCATCCCAGTCTTTCACATGAAACCAGTTACAATTAATAAGTTTTCACAAATTCAAATATAAAACACACACACACACACGCGCGCGCGCACAATTAATAGTTTTTACAAATTAAAATGTAAACACACACCACCACCAACACCCACCCCTACCACCCCTCCCCCAAACACCACCACTACCACCCCTCCACCACCACCACCACAACCCCTACCCCCCGTCATGGGATTTTTTGTTTATATTGTTATCTCAGGTTGATGGGTGATTGTTGTTATTTTTTGGTATTCTTTTTAATAATTTCTTTTTCCTTGGGTCTTTTTTGGACTTATCTTGTTATTCGTTATTTAATTGTGTGAAATTTTTTTTTTTTAAAGGTTTTTTTGAAGAGTATGGCACAAAAAAAAACACACGTTTGCTGGGTGGCGGGGGAAAGAGGGAGGGGGTCATTGAAAGGCCCTAGTATTTTCAAAACCTTTTTGTTCCTGTCCCTTTTTATTTCAAAAGTTTAATCGGGGAAAAGAATGGAGGGATATAATAGGTGATGTAATTTGTTTGTCCTGAGGGTTTTATGATTTTATTTTTTGTAATTTTTAAAAAAAACTTTTTTTTAAGTGTGTGTGTGTGTGGTGTGTTTTTGTGTGTGTGTGTTGTGGGTTTTTTGGTGTGTGTGTTTTTGTTGAGCGCGCACGGGGCGCAGGTGTGTAGGGAGAAATGGTTGCGTGTGTATGTTTTAAGTGTGTTTTTGTTTTTTTCAATTTTTTATTTATGGGATTTTTCCTTTTTTTTAAAGGGTTTTAATTTAATGGTAAAGGATGAAATTAACGTAGAAATTTCATTTAAATCTTTAAAGGAAATTTTTTCACACCACACCCCACACACACACACACCAATACACCCACACAAAACACACCACACAACACAACCCCAAACACACACAACAAAGGGTTTTGTACCTCCGGCGGGGTTTTTTGGGGGTGGGGGGGGGGGGTGTTGGCTGTTGAAAAGGGGGACGAAATGAGATAAAAAAAGAGGGGGAATCAAAGGTTTAAAATGAATGTGTCTTTGGGCGGGTTTTTAAATCATAAAAGAAGGTTTGGGGGACAAGAAAAAGGGGAGGTCTTTCCCTGATTGTTTTGGGGTTTATTCTTTCCCAAATTTTTCAATCAAAGGGTGGGTACGGGAAGCCAAAGGGTTTGGGAAAAATTGCGGTCGAAATTGAGCGATCGCCCTGGGGTTCGAACCCCGCTCAAAGGCAACATTCTTGGTGGTTAGAGTGAGGGTGTTGCTTTTGGCTTTGCGCTCGTGATTGTTGCCCCGGGGTTCGAATCTCGTTCAAGAGGATTTTAAATTGGGTTAAAAGTCAGTGCCGATTCCACTCCTCCCTTTAAATTTCCTTTTGGATGAGCTGTAAACCCAGGTCCCCGTGTTTGGCGCAGGTTTTTAAAGTTTTTTCGCAATGTTAAATCCTGTTCCGCATTTCGAAAGGGGTTTTGGGTGTTTTTTACCGGGGGAAGGGATGACAAAATTTTCAAAAACCCCGTTTTCCAAAGGGACTGGATGTAAAGGGAAAAAGAAAAAAACCAAAACCCACGAGTGTTTTTTCATTACCCGGGGGGCGCTTTGATTTGTTTCTTTACAAAATTTTATCCCCTATATAAATTTTCCCTAAATTTTTATTTTTATTTTTATTATTTTTTATTTTTTTTTTTTTATTATTACATTATTTTTATTTTGGTAAAGGTGTTCCATAACGTGTTAATTTTCAAAACCTTGGGGTTTTGGGGTTCTTGCCATGTGGGGCCATTTTTTTGTTTGTTTAAAACATGTTGTTAATTTTTATATTGTTGTGTTTTGTTTTTGTGCCCCCGTCTCCCCCCCTGTCCCCAAAAGTGAATTTGGGGATTTTTTCTTAAAAACATTTTAAAAAATTTGTCATTGTCATTTCCCCTCTCTCTCTCTCTCTCTCTTCCCCTCTCTCTCTCCCCTTCTCTCTCTCTCTCTCTTTCTCTCATGGGTGGGAAAAAGATAAAAAAATTTTCAAAAAAAAGTTTTCACATTGGGGGCTGGATGTTTAAAAAAAAACACTTTAAATTTTTATTCCCTTTTTCCCCGATATAAAAAAAATCAATAAAAATTTAAAAAAAATAGAAAAAAATGCGGTGGTGTGGTTTTGTGTGTGTGTGTGTGTTTGTGTGTGTGTGTGTGTATGTGTTTTTGTGTGTGGGTTTTGTGGTGTGTGGTGTGTGTGTGGTGTTTTGGGGGTGTGTTCTGTATTTTTTGTGTTTGTGGGAAAAAGGGGGCTTTTAATAAATTGGGGGGAAAAAGGACAAGGAAAAAAATTTTGCGGGAAAACCCTTTTTGCAGCTTCATTTAAAACCCCAAGCCCAATTTTCAAATCAATTTTTTTCATAAAGGATTTCCTTTCGTCGTCGTTTGTCGCCGTCGAACCCCTCAAAAAAGCCCAAATACAGGTTTTTTGTCCTTTAAAAGGGGACATTAGGTTTTTTTTCCTTTTTGGGGTTTTGGGGTTTTTTTGTTTTTTTTTTTTTTTTTGTTTTTAGTTTTTTTTTGGGGGGTTTTTTTTTTTGGTTTTAAAAACCCCCGGCCGGGGAAATGGCCCCTTGAGGAGGGGGCAGAAAAAAAAGACCCAAGGGGGAAAAAAAAATGGGTGAAGGGGGACGAAAAGGCAGGGAGGGTGGAAAAGAGGGGAAATTTCCCACACGAATTTCCAAAAAGGGGGGGGGATGCTATTGATATGCAGGTTCCGGAACCCCCCCCAAACGGCAACCCTCGTGGGAAAACACGTTTCAGTTTTCTCCAAAAAGGGGGTCAGGGTTTGTGATGTAAAACCTTGGGGGGTTTTGGGTGTTGGGGGTTTTTTTTTTTTTTTAATTTGGGGGATGGTTTTAAACAGTTTGTGGGTTGGGTTTTGGTCTCATTTTAATGTTAATCTTTCCCTTTGCCCCAACTTTTGGAAAGTTGGAGTAGTTTGGACAGCCCCTCTTGGGAAAAAAATTCATCACCGACTCCCATCTTGTATTTTAAAATTTCTTACGCGGGGGGGCATTTTTGCCCAAATATAAAACTTCCAAGTTTTAAACCCCTTTTTTTTTCTTTTTTGAAATGAATTTCTTTTTTGGTTTGGCCCTTCAGCAATACCCTCCACTCTCTTAACGATACAAAACTTTTCGCTGATGGTCTACGAAAAAAAAAAATCTAAAAATACTTCTTTGCGATCTTTCACTGGTGTTTTCCCCCAAAGATAAATTTTAAAAGATCAATCCTTGTTTAAATGTCTCCACAAATCTGCACCTCTTTTTGTAATGTCTTCAGACACCCCCATCCGTTCCCCTTCTTCAGCCCAGATACTTTTGCTTTCAACACCAGTTAAAAAAAAAAACCACTGTTCCCCTTCATTTTTTTTTTTTGGGTCACACCTGGAAAATGACCTCCCTTTTTATTTCCCCAAAAGCCTTATTTGTACCTTCAAATTTAACCCCCAAAACGCACTTTTTTCCTGAACTTTCCCTATATCTGGCCCTTTTTTTCAACGAATCTTCATCCTTATAAAAAGCATAAAATCTTTTTGTTATTTGGGGAAAGTTGCATGTGTGTAATGCTTTGAGTGCAAGCGCTTCGATTTTTGTTTTTACAAGACTCAGGCTATATGAATTCCATCATTTTTATTATTTTTTTATTAGTATAGTAGTGTAGTGTGTAGTGTTGTAGTTTTGTAGTTTTGTAGTGTAGTGTAGTAGTAGTTGTGTAGTAGAAATGTGTTCTTTTTATTATTATTTTTTTTATATTTTCATGTCAAAAGGGTGGGGTCGTTTTATTATTTTATTGTTTTTTTGTAAGTAATACATTTTAGTTTGGGGATAATGGAATAAGACTCTGCACTTTTTTTTAAAAGCCCAGTGTTATGCTTTTTTCAGTTGGCCCGTCCCACCGAACAATGGCCTACTTTCCAAAAAAGCGAAAGGGTTTTAAGTGTGCGAAAGAGTTCTGGTGGTTGCATCGGGCCCTGGGTTTTAGTCTTTAAAGAATTTTAGGGGAGTGGGCGGCATGATTTTTAATGAGGAAAAACCCTTTGACGGTTCGCCCGGGGGGAGATCCGAATAATTTAACCCCCGGGTGTCACCCGCCCGGTTATGGATACTTGTGCATTTCTTTGCCAGGGATTTTTTAGGTTTGGGTTTTTTTTTTGTTGTTGTTGTTGTTGTTTTGGGGTTGTTTTGTGCTGTTGTTTTTGTTGTTTTGTTTTGGGGGGTTTTTTGTTGTTTTTTAGTTCTTTTGTTTGTTTGGTGGGGTTTTTTTTGGGTTTTTTTTTTTTTTTGGGGGGGGGGGGGGGTTAGGGGGGGCTTTTCCGGTAGAACCCCGAGGTTACAATGGGGGAATTGGTTGGACGTTTTTGCCATCATGAAGGGTAGCCGCTTTCGATTCAGGGATGTTGGGGGGTTGTTTGAAATTCCCGAAAACCGCCGAACGCTGAATGAATTGGGTGTTTTTTAAACGTGCTTACTTGTCTTTCTCCCCGGTGATGTAAACGAAAGTTTAAAGGGCACTGGCAGGTTGACTTGAAGTGCCCGGGGAGATCGTAAACCCAAACCCCCTTACTTTTATAGTTCTGACGCCGGAAATTTGAACCACGACTTTGGACCCCTGGGGTTTAAGTGGAAGGGTCTTACCCCCTCGGCTATAGGGCCCTTGTTCTTTTTTAGGAAAAAGGGTCTTCACCCGTTTCTCTTTAAAATATTAGAAATGTTCATTTTTTTTTAACTACTATTATCTATTGATATTTATTTCTTTTATAATGGGATTTTATTTTAAGCTTTCTTTTGGGTTTAGTTTTTTGCAAACTACTTTTTCCTTGTTTCTTGAGAGGGGGTGGGGGGTGTTTCTTCTTTCTTTCTTTTTGTTTCTTTTTTTCTTTCTTTCTTTTTTTTCTTTCTTTCTTTTTTCTTTTTTCTTCTTTTTTCTTGTTCTTTTTTCTTAAATCAGCTATACGTTTCTTTCCGAAATTCAGGATTTGTCTACTTGGAAAAACCCATTTGTTGTTTATAGCCCGACCCGAGGCCCTATCGGGTGCCACCCGTAACTGTGAAAACTCACAGTGATTACAAAAGGAAAAGTAGTGAAAAAAAGGGGTAAACCCCCCCTTTTGTTTCTCGTAGACGGCCCGGCCAACTGAAGGGTTGGGCAGCGTTTTGGGGGAAAAACCCCCTCGATGGGGAAAAGTAGTAGTGGGGGCAAAAAAAATGAAAAATTTTCCCGCAAAAAATACCCACTACCTAAACCTTCTTCTTTCCTCAGTACTATGAAGTTTATTTTTTTATTTATTTTTTTTTTTTTATCGGGATTATGGAATGACATTATGTGCTTTTTTTTTTCATCCGTCCCCTGTGTTGCGGTTTTTGTAAAAATTTTTTTATCGTTCCCCCCGGCCCACCCAATGGTACTTTCGAAAAGGGAAAGGATTTAAAATGTGCGCAGATGTTTGCATGTGTTCACACACGGGGGCCCTCTCGGTTTTTCAGTCTCTTGAAACCGCTGTTAAGTTGTGTGGTTGTTGTTGCTTTAAATTGGGTTGTATGTCATAGCCCCCTGTTAAATGTTGTTTGTTGTTGCTCTTCACTTGATTTGATGTCATAGCCGCTGTTAAGATGTGTGTTTTTTGTTGTTTAATGATTTGTATGTTTTGACGTGTTAAGATGTGTTTTTGTTGTTGTCTTCAGATTTTATGTCATGCACCGTTAAGATGTGGTTTGTTGTTGCTCTTAACCTGATTTGTATGTATGCAGTTTTAAAGATTGTGTTTTTTGTTGCTTTAAATTGATTTGATGTATGCCGTTGTTAAGATGTGTGTTTTTTGTTGTTTTAAAATTTTATTTGTTGCGTTTTTTTTTTCTTTTAAAAAACCAGTAGTAAAAACCAATTTCATCAACGACGAAAGCAATCAATAAATTAAACCCAGAGTTATCGCGAGATCTGGTGTACGCAGCCCTTTCCCCCTTTCCTTGTGGGGGGTTTGTTTTTGTGTGTGTGTGTTGTGGTGTGTGGGGTTTTTGGTGTGTGTGTGGTGTTGTGTGTGTGTGTGTTGTTGTTTTTTGTCTCAATTTTTAAGTTTGTTACTCTAAGTGATTTTGGGGGGAAAAATAAAAAGTGTAATGGAAGTTAAAAAAGGGGAGGAAGGACGAAAGGAAAAGAATTTTGAATAGTACGTGGGATTTTTTGTGAGAGAAAAGAAAAGAAAGAAAAAAAGGGAAAAAAAAACCTGAAAATAAAAAATTTTACTTTTAAAAGGAGCAAAATAAAATAAAAAAGGGGAAAAAATGATTAAAAAATTTTCTACAATAAATATTAAGGGTATGCGTAAGATTGGAAATGGAAGGTAGCTTTAAATTTTTCAATCATTTTCCCAGAGATGTTCAGAAAATGTGGGTAAAAAGGTTTTAAAAATAGGGCCCCAAATATTTTTGATATGGAAAAGATCACCATTGACTCTGAATGTTTACAAATTTTGTAAGGAATGATTTAACTTCATTCTAAATATAGTGAAAAACCCTTTAGGTTTTTAAAACGCGTCTTTTGCAAAGGAGCTATAAAAAAGAAATTTGACAGGGTCGAATTTTAAATACGTTTTAAATTGATCAGTTTTTTTTTCCCATGAAGTTTGTTTTATATTGGTATCTTGTATAGATAAGGGAACTTTGTTTACAAATCCTACAGTTTGCCCCCCTTTTTGCAGTCTGTCAGCCCACCATTTAAAAAAATTCCAAATGAGGGCCCCCCAACAAAAGAAACGGGAAAATACCTTTTAAATTGGGAGGTTTTATGAATTTTTAAATTTTAAAAAATAATTAGGAGATTTTGAAGTTTGGGGATTTTATAGTAAATACTGTTGGAGTCAAAAAAAAAAATTGAAAGAAGGGAAAAATGGAAAATCAAGATATATTTAAGGAAAAGAACTCATAGTTCAGTGAAAAATATTGAACGATGTTTCAAGTAGTAGTTTTCAATTTTAAGTGCTGGTATGAAAATGAAAGTGTGTCTGATTTTCAAAAAAATCCTTGTAAAACTTGTAAGTTCGTACTTTTTTTAAATATGCGCTAAAATCTGCAAAGATTTTTTGATTTTTCTTTTTTTGTTATTTTTATATTAAAAAGGCTTTATTTTCCATAAAGGACTGGAAAGCTTTTTTTGTGTGTTTCAAAGTATATTGATTAAGTTTAATTTTGGGAAAGAGTCTGTAATAGTGCTTTTTGGCATTAAACAAAATTTTGTTTAGCCTTTTTAAAAAATTGTTTTACTTGAATTTTTAATTTAAAAAAAAATTTTCGTATTCTTTGCCCCGTAAAAAATATTTGGCGAAGAAAGTTGTCGGTATTGCTAGGGAAATTTCCCCAATTTCTTTTTGTTCTCGTGAATGTGGAAGGGTCCCCAAGTGCGTTTGTACCCCTTTAAATCTATATTTGGGTTTTTTAAGTTAAAATTTGGGCATAAAAAAAGATTCTTGCCCATAAGAAGTTTGGAATACAAGTAATTAGACAAGCTTTTTAAGATAAAGATATCTTTTTCCCGGGATGTTCAAAACCATTTTAAGAAAATTGAGGCTTTCCTTGCTTTTTTTAAAAAATTTTCCAATTGAGCTTCCAGTTAATTTTGTGTAAGTTGAATGCCTAAATTTGCCCATTTTTTTATACTAAATTGGGCTCCCCCCCATCGTAAACTGTGGCAGTTTTGGTCCTACTTTTAAAAAAATAATGTGCTTTTTTTTTCTGTAGAAAATGTAGGCTTTTTTAAAAAAATATTTTGTAAATTATTACTTTTTTTGATGTATTTTTGGTAAGTTTATCATTTTTTGTTTTTGCCGTTTCTAGTGCATTATTATAATTATCATCAGATATTTTTCCAGGCAAATTCTTTAGCAGTTTTGTGGGTAAAATTTCAGCTTATATTAAACAGAAAAGGGGTAAAACTGAAACCTTCCTATTCCTGATATTTGTTACATAAAAAGCTTTTAATATATAAAAAAAAATGCCGAAAAAGCCAATGTCTTCAGTTTATGTAGAAATTTAGCTGCCAAAAATTGGTCGTAGGCTTTCTTTTATAAAAAAATGTGCGGTAGATTTTTTTTCTCAAAATTGTTGTTTGCCTGTTTTGTTGTTATAGTTATCGTTTGTGATTATTTTTTAAAAAGTGTTGTTGCAGGACTTTTTTTTATGACAGTAATACACAGTTTTGTTTAATTTTCCCCAAAAGTTCCAAATGTTAGAAGTCAGTGCTAGGGGCCCTTAATTTGTTTTTTTGTTTTGGTTTTCCCTTGCTTATGGGGGGAAAATATAGATGTTCATTTATTGGCATTACCCTTCGGTCCAACACTTTTGGAAAGTTTTGCATCAAAAGAATGAAGTTTTCTGGAATGTTTAAGATATCGTTGGATTGGCATTAATCCAACAGAAGTTTTCTTATAAGAAAGGGAAAATAAATATCTTTTACTTCTTGATTTTTATTTGGGCAATGATGTTTCGTTTTTTTGAAATGGGGTTTTATATTTTTTTTCTTTCCTCGCTTGTCTGTATTTATTTTTAATGTGAGGCCCTTTAATAGGCTTTGCTCTGAGAACATATCTGCAAAGGCCTCAGCCTTTTCTGCATTGGTTGGAAATTTATTGTTTTTAAGTTTAACTGGACAAATTTGTTTAAAAAATTCACCTTTTCTCTTTTTTGAAATTTTTTGCCCCCTTGTTTAAATCTTTATGATTTTATCGTCACTCAAACAAAAACCCAAGACCAAAATTGTCGTTTCGCCTGAGTATGATCATGTTGCTATTGGGTTTTTTTTATGTTCTGTTGGTTTTGGTTTTTGGGTTTATTTTTTTTTAAAATTTTTTTAACTTAAAAGTTTGTTGGTCACTGCTTCCCCACATGCAGGTGTCACCCAAAAATTTTCCCGAAAATTTTTTTGATTTTTTTGGTTTAATGGGTTGGGATGTAATAAGCGCTTTAATGTGGCATTGTAAAAGGGAGAATAAAAAATTCATTTTTGGTTTTCAAATTCCCGCTGTTTGTTTTAGGTTGCAAGAATGCTTTTTAAAATGTTTCATTGCTTCTTCATATTAAATTTGGGGTTTATCTTTTTCAGTGTTAAGGGGACTGGCATTTCATTAAAAATAATAAAAATTTGGTAAATACACTTCCCAAAAGTGTCTTCATAAGTTGCCCACGTACATTTTGGTGCAAGAGCGAAGATTTTAAAAAAAAGATTATTTCCGATGCCTTGTGATTAGGAGTCAGGTTTTGGGACACTTCTTCATTTGTAGGCATAGCAAAGGGCTGTTTATTTTCTAAAAAAAAAATTGTAAGGAATTTATTCTTCCTTTATCCCCCAAGGGGGCGTAGCATTTAATTCCCCCCCTTTCCAGCAATTTTTTATTTCTTTAATGATCACCACTTTATTTTTTCATTACTAGGCAAATATCTAAAAAATGTCGTAAATTTACATCAGCCAAATATAATTTAAACAATTCATTATCACATAAAACCCAAAACTTTTTTTTTTTACCCAAAAAATCCTTTTTTTTTTTTTTTTTTTTTTTTTTTTTTTTTTTTTTTTTTTTTTTTTTTTTTTGGGTTTTTTCCCCCCTTTTTTTTTTTTTTTTTTTTTTTTTTTTTTTTTTTTTTTTTTTTCTTTTTTTTTTTATTTTTTTTTTTTTTTTAATTCTCCTTAAAATTAAAAAACCTAAAAACAAACACCTACAAACCCCCCCCCCCCCCCCCCCACCCACCCCCCCCCCCCCCCCAAAACCCCAAAAAATTTTTTTTCCCAATCCCCCCTTTAATTCCCCCAAACCCAAAATCTCATTACAAATCCCTCCTCATACATCCCCCTTTTGGGGGATCACCCCCACACACGACATTAAATTTTTATCATTATTAGGTCCCCGAAATAAAACAAAATAGATTTTAAAAAAACAAACACCTTCGGATGAGATACAACCGAGGGCCCGTGTGCGAACGCGCGCAGAACATCTTTCGCAAACCCTTTAAACCCGTCCCCTTTTGGAAGAGTAGGCCACTGCGTGCCGGTGGGAACGGATGACGCTAGGGAAGGGGTTTGTCTGTCTGTCTGGTCTGTCTGTCTGTTTGTTTATGTACGCCGAGGACGCCCAGCCGAGTGGTTAAGACTGGTAACCTCCCCCACGGATCATGGGGTCGTGGGTTTGAAACTGACTTACGACTGACAGACAGACGACGATTAGTTATAGAAAGACAAGAAGATGACAGACTTCTGACAAAAAAGCTGAGAGATGGGCCCGTTAGAGACAGAAAGGGAAAACAGAGACAGACTTACGACTTAAGCTGATAAACACACAGACGGAAGACAGACGACAGAAGAAGATTACAGTTACAGACTGAAACAGACGGACAGACGACGGACAGCAGTGACTTATGACTTACGCTGATAAAAAGACAGGGACGCAGACAGACAGAGGAAAGACTTACAGGGAAAAGAACAGACAGACGGGGAGCGACTAACGGCAGATAAGGCGCGAAAAGACAGAGGAAGGACAGACTGACACACAGATTACAGACTGATAAAAGAAGACAGACGAGGGGAGAAGACGACTTAAAACTTCGATGAGAAAAAGACAGACGACAGCAGCAGACGATTACGCAGGAACAGACTGACTGACTTTCAGCCCTCAACTTTAAAGGGGCCCAAATTTGACAAGGGCCCCCACCCACCCGCCTTTTTTACCCTAAAAGGGGATAAAACCCAACGGGGGGAAAGGGGAAATAAAAAGGGGGAAAACGCCCCCCACCAAGGGAAAACCACGCCCCAAAAGGGGCAAAACCCCCCCCAAAACCCCAGAAAGGAAAAAAGCCGATTCAAAATTTCTTTTTTAAAACCCCCGGGCCCCGAAATTTTCCCCCATCTCCCCCCCCCCAACCCGGGCCCGGAGGGGCCTTCTGGTTTTCGGAGGGACGATAAACGGGGCGGACAAAAACCCAAGCGCACGAAAAGAACCCAGGGGAAAGGGGAACCCTGAAAAAGAAAAAAGCAAAAAAGCCATTTGGGGGGGAAAAACCCCAAACAAACACCCCCCCAACCACCCCCCCCAAAACCCCAAAACCCCCCTTTTTAAACACCAAAAAAACAAAAACCTCCCCTCTTCCCCCCAAAAACCCAACCTTTCTCCCCCCCCAAAAAAAACCCCAAAACCCCCTTTTTTAAAAAACCCAAACCTCCCCCCTTTAAAAACCCACAAAGACCTCCTTCCCCACCCCCACACCCTCTCTTCCCCCAAACCCCCCCCAAAGATTTTTCCCTTTCCCCCAAACCCCGGGACCCCCCCCCAAAAAAACCCAAACCCTTCCCCCCCCCAAAACCACCCGACCCCCCCTTAACCCAACCCAAACCCCTCCAAAACCCCAAAAACCAAATCCCCCCAAAAAAAAAACCCCCCCCGCCCCTTCCCAAAACCCCCCCCCCACCACACCCCCCTTTTTTTTCCCCAACCCGATTTTTCCCCAAAAAAAAAACCCCAGACAGACAGACTACACAGACTTACACTGTAACAGACAGCAACACACAAAAAGACTCTTCATGACTACTCTACACACGACACACAGACCTCCTCACAACACACACACACACACACAGACCTCACTTCAACACACACACAACACATGACCTCTCTGCACAAACACACACACACAGACCTCTCTCTACGTCACAACAACAACACACACCACACAGACATCTCTTCACCACAAACACACAGACACTCCTCTCTCTAAACAACAGACACACACACCAGACCTCTACTTCACTCACACACACACAGACCATCTCGCTCTCACACACACACCAAACACTACAACAGACTCTCTCATCTCTCAGACAACACACACAGACCCTCTCTACTAACACACAGACGACACAGACCTCCTCTCTCAACACTAAACACACACACAGACCTCACACTCACAACACACACACAGGTCACACACAGACAGATCTCTCCTCAACTAACAGCAACACACACACACACACAACAACACAGGAACCCCTCTACACTACACTAACACAACAGACACACTACCTACTTACAACACACACACACAGACACTCATCACACCACACACAAGCAGACCTCATCCTCTCACACAAACCACACACACAGACCTCTCCTCTCACTCACACATCCACACAGAACATCCCTCTCTACTCTCACACACATGACCTCTTCTCGACTTACACACACAACACACTACACCACCACACACACACACAACACGACAACACTACACACAACACACACACAAACTTCTTCTCTCACACAACAACACACACACACACAGACCTCTCTCTCTCACACACACACACACCCTACCTCACACACACACATCACAGACCTCTCTCTCTCACACACACCGCACACACCAGACAACCAGCATTCTCCTCTCTCACACACACCACGCACCTCTCTCTATCACACACACACAGACCATCTCTCCACACACACCCAAGACCTGCGCTGTCCATACTGACTGTTGCACGATCCTCTCTAGTAACCAACAACACAAACTACCCACATGGCAGAACTCTCATGTAACATCACGACAACTTGGTTCCACACACCGAGCTCTCTCACTCACAAACACAAGACTTTCTGAGACACATGGACACTTCAACACCAGGTCCTTTCTCACACACAAAAAGACATCACTCCAAATCTCAACACGACCTCCATCCAACACACAGAGACCTTCCTCACACCACACAGGCCCTTCTCTGCACCCACACCAACACACACACAGATTTCCTCACCACACAACAAACCCTCACACACATCACATCTGTCATCATTTAACCAACACAGACCTTTCAGCAACATCACACACACACACACAGATTTCTTCTCAGCACACAACACAGACTGCCAACTCACAAACAACACTAGCCTGCATCTGTCAGCAACAGCACACAGCCCTTTCAGACAACAGTGCCGACACGACCTCACATAGTCCAGGACAACAACACTGACCATTCAGTACCTTTCACATACACACAGACTCATTCTGTCAGCAACTATCACAATTATGCCATTTACAGCAATAACAGCCATTGTCAAAACAGTCCATTTTCACATCATGCCAACATCCCAGCACAGTTCTCTTTCAGCAAGTGACCAGCAGCATCAGTGCCAATTGATCAAGCTACTTATCGCACAGCATGTCCACATATAGACTCTGCCATTGTCACCATACTGTCACACACAGGCCATAGTCAGATTGTGCCATTGTCAGCATTAATGCCATTGTCAACTACGCATTGTCACATACATGCCATTTCAGCAACAAGCCATTGATTGTTCCATTCATTAGTCCTTGTCAGCATAGCGCCATGTCCGCATTAGTTGCCATTGTCAGCATCAGTGCCATTGTCCCCAGCATCAGTGCCATGTCACATTATGCCATACGCACAAATCTTATTACATCAGCATCAGTGCCATTGTCAGCATCAGGCCTTGTAAACATCAGTGCCTTGTCAGCATTTGGGACCATTTCAGCATCAGTGCCTTGTCAAGCACAGTGCCATTGTCAGCATTACGTGCCATATCAGGCCCACTATACTTTCAGCATTATGTCCATTGTCAGCATCAGTGCCATTGTCAGCATATGCCATTGTTCAGCATCAGTGCCATTGTCAGCATATGCCATTGTCACATTATGGCCATTTCCCATGATCCCAGCATCAGCTCCATTGATAAAGCATAGTGCCATTGTCAGCAACTTCCAAAGTGCCATGTCAGCATCAGTGCCATTGTCAGCATATATCCATTATCACACGTGTTATTACAGCAATCAGTGCCATTGCACATCAGTGCCATTGTCACATTTGTGCATTAGTCAGCATCAGTGCCATTGCAGCATCAGTGCCATTGTCGCATATAGTAGCCATCAATACTTTCACATCCAGTGCCATTGTCACATATGCCATTGTCAGCATTCATGCAATTGTCAGCATCAGTTATTGTCAGCATCATCGATTGTTCACATCAGAGCCATGACACTTTGCATTGTCAGCACATCATGTCAGCATCATGCCATCTGTCAGCACATGCCATTGTCACATCAGTGCCATTGTCAGAAATATACTGTCAGCCATTATGCCTTGTACAGCATCAACATCAGCCATTTGTCCTTACTGTCAACATTAGTGCAATTGTCAGCAATACGTCAGCACTCAGTGCCATTGTCACATCATGCCATTGTCACATCAGTGCCATTGTCAGCAATCCAGTGCAATTGTCAGCTATTAACTCAGCATTAGTGCCAATTGTCAGCTTACTTGACAGTGTCGCATTCCTAGTCAGCATTCATGCCATTGTACAGCATCATGCCATTGTCAGCATCAGTGCCATTTCGTCAGCATCAGCAATGTCATTCTGTCACATCAGTGCCATTGACCATCATTAGTCGGCCATTGTCAGCACCAGTGCAATTGTCAGCATCAGTGCCATTGTCAGCATTATGCACATTGTCAGCATAGTCCTTGTCAAAGCATGTCAGATGCCCCATTGTCAGCATTACTGTCAGTACATCTACCAGATAAGGCCATTGTCAGCATCAGTCCCATTGTCAGCATCAGTGCCATTGTCAGCATTAGTACCATTGTCAGCAATAACATTCAGCTCAGTGCCATTGTCAGCATTACTGTCACATCATGCCATTGTCAGCATTATCCATGCCCAGCATCAGTGCCATTGTCAGCATTACTGTCAGCATTAGTGCCATTGTCAGCATCAGTGCCCATGTCACGCAGTTAGTGCATTGTCAGCATTATGTACCATTATTCAGCATTAGTGCCATTGTCAGCATTACTATCAGCATTAGTGCCATTGTTAGCATCAGTGCCATTGTCAGCATTAGTGCCATTGTCAGCATCAGTGCCATTGTCAGCATCAGTACCATTGTCAGCATCAGTGCCTTCGTCAGCATCTGTGCCATTGTCAGCATTAGTGTCTCTGTCAGCATTAGTGCCATTGTAAGCATTAGTGTCGTTGTCAGCATTAGTGCCATTGTCAGCATTAGTGCCATTGTCAGCATTAGTGCCATTGTCAGCATTAGTGCCATTGTCAGCATCAGTGCCATTGTCAGCATTAGTGCCATTGTCAGCATCAGTGCCATTTTCATCATTACTGTCAATGTCAACATTACTGTCATCGTCAGCATTACTGTCGTTGTCAGCATTACTGTCATTATCAGCATTGTTGTAAATGTCAGCATTAGTGTCGTTGTCAGCATTAGGCTATTGTCAGCATAGTGTCGTTGTCTGCATTAGTGTCATTGTCACATACTATCAGCATTACTGTTATTGTCAGCATTACTGTCAACATTAGTGTCATTGTCAACATAAGTGTTATTGTCAGCATTAGTGCCATTGTCAGCATTACTGTCGTTGTCAGCATTACTGTCGTTGTCAGCATTAGTACAATTGTCAGCATTACTATTAGAATTTCTATCATTGTCAGCATTACTGTCAGCATTAGGGTCATTGTCAGCATTACTACCAGAAATATTGTCATATTTTCAGCATTACTATCAGCAATACTGTCATTGTCAGCATTACTATCAGCATTACTGTCATTGTCAGCATTACTGTCAGCATTACTGTCATTGTCAGCATTATGTCATTGTCAGCATTATACTGTCAGCATTACTATTCAGCATTACTATCATTGTCAGCATTACTGTCATGTCAGCATTACTAGTCAACATTACATGTCATTGTCAGCATTAGTGTCATTGTCAGCATTAGTGCATTGTCAGCATTGTGTTTGTCAGCATTAGTGTATTGTCAGAATAAGTGTCATTGTCAGCATTATTTTGCCATTGTCAGCTTTAGTGCGTTGTCAGCATTAGTGAAATTGTCACATTACTGTCCATTAGTCCAGCAATTTACTGCCCATGTCACATTACTATTTTACATTGTCAATTGTCAGCATAACCATTTTCAGCAATTAGTGCCTTGTCAGCATTTTGTAAATTTTGTCGCATTTCATGTCAGCATTAATGTCATTGTCAGCTTCTTCAATTATGCCTTGTCACATTACTTTCGTTTTATGCCATTGTCAGCAAATTCCTTTCGCATTAGGCTGTCACATTACAAACTATTATTAG